>JABFPN010000085.1:5204-78628 GCA_022817305.1 Leptoteleia sp. ZL-2020 | reverse complement strand
CTATAAATATGACATTTAAAACTAGTGTATTTGCTTTTAAAGAACAGTAATTTTTATTAAAAGACGGACATGTGGCTCAAACACAGTTAAAAACAGTAATTTTTTCTGTTATATTTTTCTCAGTGTATGCACATTTTTACGGCATTACAGCTATAGAATTGTTTTAATTTATTTATATTTTTTGTTGTATAATCTTATAATTTGAATAAGTATATGGCAGAACGTTGGTAAATGCAAACGCGTTTAACTGAACTTTTAATAACTAATAATTTTGCTATATAAAAAATAGTAGTTTACATGATAAATGTATAGTGGATAGAGGTACGCGAACAGATTAACATACTACTTATGATCTCATATGCATTTACTTCAATTTTTATGAAATGCTTTTATTAGATAACGTATATAAAATTAGGTCAAAAATGTCTATTTATAGATTCAAACGAGCTTTTTTCTAGTTGCCGAAATTGTATAAAAAATACTTTTTTAAAAGTATAAATGACTGTGAATTAAAATAACTGAATTTAAATATGATATTTATATAAGATTTAAAATTAAAACAATTTATATAATTAATGATTTTAATAAATTTAAGCTAATAGAAACATTATTATTATTATATAATTAATTCCAAAAATTGAAAAAAAAAAATTTAAAAACTGAAATGAAAAATTGACTTTTACAAATTTCCATCGGAATTTTTATATAACGTCATTAAAAAATCATTTAAATCATTAGAAAAAACAACTTTAAATTCACAAAAAATTATTCAAATGCAATGTATAATCTTATATTGTAGTGTTAAAAACTGTACAAAAGAAAAGGCAACAAACTCAAAGCATTTCCGATTGAATTATATTTAGTATACAAATTAAGTTGATAGCTACAATGATTAATTTAAAAGATTCACGTGTTTTAAGGTCTTTCTACAAGAAATCCACAACCGTAGAAGAACGGTCAAAGCGCACTCGAGCGTTCGCAGGATGATAACTGTAGAACTGCTTTATTTTCTTATTTTATTTCTCTATACGTTTCTTCATTCTATTTTTCCTCCCACTTTTTTTCTCATTATTCCACTTTTTTTCTCATCACAAATAATTAAATCGTTTTAACAAATTAAACAAATTAAAATTTGTTTAATACTCGCCAACATTATTAATTAATAAGTATATAAATAGCCATCATTTATTTCATTGAAATTTTCACGAACATTTGGTAACTGTATTTAAATTCGCTGGCAAATTTACTTCACCAAACAACTATAATAATAACAACAATAATAATCACGCGTTATTTATTTATAGACTTTAAACGGCAGATACAACATTCTTACGAATTGATCTTGGGTATGGTAGGAATTTATAAATAAAAAATATGGATTAAAATTAATTTATCCGATAAGGATTGCAACAATTATTTTATAAATATGTTCAACAATTACAATTATTCTCTATACCGTTAAAACTTTAAGAAAAAAAATGTTTACTTTTTCTTTGCAAAATTACAATAATTCTCCAGGAATACATATCAGCCCTAAATAAAGTTGCATTCAAAGTGATCGAATTCAAATAACTCGTGTCTTTTTATATCCGCATCACTGGACGGATTTTTCCATATTCCTACCGTGACACATTTTTTATAATTTAAGTCTTTTCACTTCCATTACTCACGGTGCTATTCTATTTTAAATAACGCTCTCAGCGGTATCGTTATTATAAATAGATTTCATCTGCGTTCCGAAATTCCGCGGTTCTCCGCTCGCCGAAGACTCAACATTTCGGCTTCCGGCGCACCGCGAGTGTTTCTGATGGCGGACCGCCGCGATAGCGAACACGTGTCATTTGTGTCAAAATGGGTGCCGCCATATTTTACCATTCAAACTGTACCGAAAAATTCTTGCCGGCGAATTTAAATCACGGCGAGAGAATAAACGCGCCGTCCGTACGATTATTCGTACTTTTCCTCCACTTCTTTTTCATTACTTCGACACGCATTTTTGCGTGGATTAAATTGTGACCGTTGAATTTGACGGCATAAATTTTAAGCAGTTTTTTTTAACAATATTTTGAAACAAGATATCACAGATGTTGACAGCGACAAGTTTTGGCAACATTTCAGTTGCCAAACAGCATTAACTTCAAACTTGACAGACACTGTTGTGTTTCGTAAACTTAACAACATAATTAATGCAAAAAAAAGATCATAATTAATGTAAAAATGATAAAGAGCATTAATAATTGTATCGTGAAATCAGATTTACAAAATTAATTTTGTATATTATATTTGATATAAAAATTAATTGATATATTAATGTGTATTAAAATTTGTTTTTAATTTACATTAATGATGAGGTAAAATAATAAAATATCAAAATTGTTATTAATATAATGAAATAAAGGTGACATAAAAAATTACTGTTTTTAAATGTATTTCAGATATATATCAGTCTTTAATTAAAATCAATGTATTTTAAAAGGGAGAAATTTCTGTTTTATCTATAAGCATAATATTTAAAAATTAGCTCCATCCACTACTTTGACACTCGGCAAAAAATCGGACATAAAGATGCTATAATATAAATATAATAAAGTGTTATTACAAAATATTATGAATTTAAAACTAGTGTCTTTGCTTTTAAAAATAGTAATTTTTATTCATAGACGGACATACATCTGAAACACAGTTAAACATAGTCATTTTCCTTGTCAAATTTTTCTCAGTGTACATACAACAATTATGATTTTTTTACCGCATTGAATGTAAGATGAATTTGTTAATTTAAGTTAGCAGGCTAACTGCGTAATTGCTCCAAATTTGAAACCTGTAACAACCGAAAACCGTCATAATTATTAATAATAGTTATGATCTTAAATGAAGCTATAAAGCACTAATACATAAAATTTTATGGATGTACTAACTTGTCACTTTTCTGATTTGTACACAAAATTACAAATATTTTGTTATATTATTGTAATAAATTGTTGTAAATAAATAATAACTAGCTCAATAATAAATACTGAAAGTTATACCTCGAAATTTTAAAACATACACGATAAATTTTATGTTACAAAAGTTTTAAATTAATATTAAAGTGTAATTTTTAGTGTTCTTATTTACTGAACAATTGTATATATTTAATGATGAAAGTATATAAATTTGTCTGATACATTTTTTAACTGAAATATAAAAAGTACTTCCCATTCAGTCTGTACCGTTATTGTTACAATTATATGCTTCGGAAAGCACTCGTTAACGTGCAAGGTCATATTTTACGCGTAATGCTTCAACATTCAATTTACTTTCTTCACTGAGACACTTTTATTTTACATAATAAACATAATTATCACATAACATCTGAATTTAAAGTATGATTCTTCTTATACAGCCGTAGTTTTCAATCCAATTAAAATTTATATAAAACCGTACATTTTATTTAAGTGCATTTTTTAATCTTAACAATTAAATTATGTAGGTTTTGGCTAATGAGAGAAGATTTAATGAAATTTATATTGAAGAACAGATCACTACATAAATAGGCTGTACAATAAAAAAAAAATAAAGTTTTAATAAGTAAAATTATTTATAGCACTGAGAAAAAAAGTCATTTGGTTATTTTTCGTGATAACTAGATTTCTCGTTGAATTGCCCAAAAATCGGGTAACTGGAACTAAAGTTTTAAAGTATTCACGAAAATCAACTATACACTATTTTCTGACTGTAAAACATAATTAAAAGTTAGGTGAAATATAATTAGTAGTATATTAATATATATGTACATGTATATTTTAGTAGTACAAATAGTAGCATATATTAGTAATATAATAGTAGCAGCAGTGAAAAAGTAATAGTAATATTTAAACATTTTATTTTTTTAAGCATATCTATGATAGGTGAAAATGATTAATATTAAGAATACTAAAAAAATATTAATCATAAAAATACTTTTTTATAAAAAGTTACTAAATTATTGAGAAATTTTACTAATAATTATGGCGAAGATATTTATTTTTCTAATATGCTTTTAAAAATCGATACGAAAACAGTAATTTATGATACTTTCTTCTTAAGGCAACTTAAAGTGCAATGTTTACTTTAAAAATGTTACATATATTGCTGTCTTTGCACATAATGCAGGTTGCGCAGTTCTTATTTTTGATTGGTGATTGTATTTGCTCAACAAGCACATTGCATTAGCAATGGAAGTCTATCCTTAATTTATCAACTTTTTATATATCGGTGCAGTCATCCAAAAAGATTCATAATGCCAATAAGAAATTGTTATTTATTATAAAATTATTGCAACACTGACTTAGTTAATTATCAGAATAATTTTTATTTATTTTATCGTGAATGATTTTTCTATTTATGACGAAATTTGGATTCAACAAAATGATTGAGACACGAAAAATGATTTTTATTTTTTAATTGCATATAAAATGATATTAATTAATATAAATGATGCAAATTGAATTCAAGTATTGGAAAATCATTTAGGCCAAAAATTTTACGGTAAATATTATAATTTTATATTGCTTCAAAAAAATTAATTTTATGTACAATTACTGAAAGTTAAATATGGAAATTATTTGCAATAAAGAAACTTACTAGTATTTTTCAATTCAAGTGAACAATTCCAA
The DNA here is from genome assembly GCA_022817305.1 of Leptoteleia sp. ZL-2020. Lineage (NCBI taxonomy): Eukaryota > Metazoa > Arthropoda > Insecta > Hymenoptera > Scelionidae > Leptoteleia > Leptoteleia sp. ZL-2020. The sequence continues at coordinate 73,991 of JABFPN010000085.1, read as the reverse complement.
AAATGCCAAATTCTGTTTTTACATCCTAAAATTTAGAACAATTTATTTGTAAGCTCCGGAACTCCAAACACATAATATAGGTGTTCTATATTTACTCCAGTTTCGAGCTCAAACGTCACTATTTAGTTAGCGTTTAGGAAGAGATTAATTATTATTTAATGAAATAACGTATTCATCTTTTCATTTTTTATTTTCTTTTTTCATCAGTGTTTGCTTAATAAATATTTAGCCAACTTTTTATTTAAAAAAAGAAAAAATAATCCTTTAATTTTTAACCGAAACATTTTTACTATTATAGTCTGAGTATTTTAAGCATTAAAAAATATAATAAATTTAAATATACGTCGATACTTTACACTTTAATATAGAGAATTTTTAGTGTGACGCAGTATGTAATTGTTTTGCAATCGCAGAGTTGAAAGAACCCTGTTTCTGCTAATTTAACTGTTGTATAGTTGAAGTAATGAATTTTCATACCAAGTAACTAATTTTTAATTTATTAAAAAATTTCTAAAGTAAACTATACCATGGTGTGTATCAAATTTGAAAAAAAATTCAAGTTAAAATTATCTAATATAAATAATAATTATCTTAAGTTTACTAAAAAAAATAATAGTACCTATACTCACTTTATTTGTATTATAATATTACATATTTCTTTTATCCATTTTCTTGGTGTAATGCGACAATTATACACGGTAATTAAAGTATAAAATTATTTGTTACAGTTTAATAATACAAGTTTACATGATTTTCAACACGGTTTATGTTACATTCTTGATTTAGTTAGTATGCGTGAAATGTTGTAAATAATAATACATAATCTATTCATATCATACTACCGCGTCATATGATGCTTAAAATACATTTATGACACACTTACTATTTGTAAATAAATATGTCTCTGTAATCAAAGAAATTCTTTAGAAACAAATGAAAGTTTTTAAAATTATTTATCATATAAATAATAACTATAAATGTAATTTAACATTTATATAATATCAATTTTTAATAATGTATTGTAATTATAGTAATTTCTTTTCCTTCCGTATATATTATGTTTATGAACTTGTATAATAGTAAATCAATTTACTTGCTTTACAATGTGTTTTTAATTTTACTTCAATTTTATTTGAATTTGATTTAATATGTACGTCCTTCTGCACATAAAATAAATTCTTACTAAATTAATTAAAAATTGATAGATAAACTTATTATCTACCAAGGCGAATACTTTTTTTTCGCGGGATATTATGCTTTCAGTCAAACAAATTATGGTTCAATGTTGAATCTAAAATAGTTAACCAGTTTTTTCAATGCACTGTACGCAAAAAAAGTTCAGTAAACTCTTGAAAAGACCTTCAACATTTGATATTCTATACTATTCGATTTAAACAATTGTATTAATAATGTGTCTAACTTTATTTATATAAAACACTAAAGATTTAATAGATATGAAAACGAGATATATTATTTCGATCAATCTTAAAGCAGCATCTATTTCAAATCCAAATTTTTTCATGTAAAAACGGAAATGGACAATAAAAAAATCATATAAAATACTATAATTATCACATGAAAGAGTGAAATAAAATCTTAAAAATGTCACTTGAGTTGAGAACAGATTTTACTATTAAAACTATTCTGTTTTATTTAATGTCCGTGAAGATTTTTATTCGAATTCTTTTTATTTTTAACACTAAGTTGTCAATTTTATATTGTCGTATTTCAAATTGATTCTTCAATTTACTTCTAACATAAAAATATCCAAATTATTTACGCATAAAATCAACTAAAATATTAATTGTTGAGTAACTGCAAAAGAAGGAAAACTTAAGAAGATTATCACGCCAACAACTTCATATTGACGTAACCTGTCAAAGTAGAAAAAAATCACATTTGTTTGGTGAAATTTTTGTAATAACAGTCACCAGCATTTTCTTTGACAGAAATATTAAAAACAGAAAAATATGACAGAAAATATTACTGTTTATATCATAATTAGGACATTACTCTAAGAAATAATAAAATTACTTTAGCAAATAGAGTAATAAATCTTAATATTTAAGAAAACACTATTCGATATTCTCTAAAATATATTACTTGATGATGATAAAGAAACTTTTTCTAAATTATTGTAGAATATAAAATAGAAATAGTTAATAAATTTTTCCCAGCGAACTTTTAAACTTCATTTAAAAACACTTTCGGAAAAAAACTTTAATATTATAAAAATAAATTCTTGAAAAGTGCTTCTAAGAGTTTAAAAAATTACCGCATTTCTTTCCGTGTAGTATTCCTTATACTAATTCCTTAATATATTATACATTATATGTCTTATCCAGGTAAAAATTTATATATGCAATATATATATATTGATTTTTACATGGGTACCCTATAAATATCCGCAATTGAAAATATTTAGGCCACGCCCCATACATATTCACCACAGGATTTGACAAAAACCAATATCTTTCCAGGCAACCGGTTTAGAATACACTCGACGCTCCCATTTTCAGCGAGATCGAGACCGGAAACGCTCCCATTTTCAGCGGGGCGCAATTGCGCACGTGTTTAGCGCATGTATATTTTCATTGGTTATTTCTATTCGGTTGTTTCCGTTGTAACCTGCCTTAAACTGTATACAATTATTAATGAATTAAGCAAGTTTAAATTTCCCGCCATCGATATTCAGTTATTAATGGTTAAACAGTGAACCGGATATAGGAACATTTCCGCTGAAAATGGGGAAGAAATTTCGCTGAAAATGGGAGCACGTTGAAAATGGGAAGGCTGAAAATGGGAGCGTCGAGTGTAATAATAAATAGTAAAACAAAACTGATAACTGCTAAGTAACGTTTTCTATTCCTTGATAACGATAATTTTTTCTAATAGTTTTCAACGTGTTTTTTTATATATATATTTCATATAAGTAATACTATAAATGTACATAAATCCTCGCGTTATCACAAAATATAATACCAATTACTAATAAATGTCTCTTAACGAGAATATCAATTTTGAGCGAGCGAATAATGTCGGTATGTGAAGTTCAACGGGTAGGATATTTTGAATAGGAATATAGGTTTCGAGTGACACCAATTAGAATTAAGAAAACGAAACAGGCACGCACATATGCGTACCTTTGGCGTAGGTGGAAAAGGGTGGCGGACAGAGTCATTCACCGCTTTCATTTCACCGCGATTCTTAGCTGTTATTTTGGTCAGTGACTGGATTTGCGTAACGCGCAAAGACAACGCTATTGGCGAGTCGAGCGGAGCAAAACAAACGACGCAACGGGAGCGCGCGAGAGACGGACATAATAAAGGACAAAGATGTAAGAATGCGTAAAGACGAACGAGAGAGAGACGATTGAGCGTCGTAACACTGGGCGCGAGTAAAGATAGTTTGCTCCTAAAATGGGTCCCGGTAACGCGATCCCATCGCACAAAAATAGTCTCACCAGTGGCGGTCGATGTTGTCCCACTAGGTGGAAAGATATCATTCGAAATATATGCTGCGGTGTAGTTCGCCCACGGTTGCGTTATCCCTAGAAAATGACCTTCGTGTGTACGAGATGATGTAGGGGAAAAAATTTCTCTCACTTTTCAGGTTGTAACGAATGTAATTACAGGTGTGAAATTACGAATGCATACGTGTAGACGAAATATTGCTCGTGGCCAGAAAATGTGAAAAATTTTACGCTTAAGGTGAAATGTCATTGGACAGCCAACACAGAATGAACATAACCTTCTTAATAATACATATCTTTGAAAATGTTGTAAAATAAAAATTAATTTAAGAAAAAAGCAACGTAGATCAAAAGTTAAACATATTTAGAATTGCTTGAATAAGTTTTCATGTATTCCAACTATTCTCAGAAAGCTATCTTTTGGAAATAGATTTGAAGTTAATATCTAAATAATTAATGAAACCATGTCATAAAGATTAGTAAAAAATATTCTTAAATACATATATTATTTGAAAAAAAGAAAAAATAAAAAAAATCAACCCACTTCTGTCTGATGTAAAATTATTTTGTACGGTATTTTATATAATTTTAGTTCCCGCGGTATCTAATTGACTTTTTTAACGGTACGCGTGTATGCGCGTTCAAGAAATTTCATTCTAAATATATTCCCACATTTAATACTTACTTTAAAAATCATTGTATGTAAACCTATTAGTCAACGCATCTTAAATTAGAATGAAGTTCGAGTCAAGAATAATTCCTTATAAAAAATATACGTACATCTTCTTAATCCACGTATGGACATATATGACTATACATGGTCGATATATGGCAATAATTGATATAATATTCTAGCCATATATGGTTTCAATAATTTCCTTATATTGAAATCAATTATTACCATATATCAAACTCGTATCAATTTCATCCACAAGTTACACCCCTGAAATTTTATTATGGTGTAATGTTTTAATTTAAAAAAAAATGAATGCTAATGTTTATATTTAGAAATAATTCGATTTTGTAATGATATCAATTTAAAATAATTAAATCTTAAAAATTCTTCCACGTCTTGGCTTCAGCAGTTGACTGACCGTCAATTTTTTGTTCTGATTCCAGTGCAAGGAGAGATAGTCATGCAGACAACGCCTACGATACCTGCGTAAGTTATATTAGACATGAGAGTTACAGAATCTTTTCTAAAGTTTCCTTTCCTTTTTAAAATACAGAATAATTTATTGCTAGAGATTAACTATAGAATAAATTCTTCAAACATTTTGTGGTGAACAAAATTTCAACATTTATAAAGTTAATTAAAGGTACACCATTTCTGCTGTACCAACATTAAATTTTATTAAGAAGGCATTTCTTCTAATATTGAATATAAGTAAATTAATAAAATTGAAAATAAAAAGAACAATCTATCCTAATATGATGAAATGAGGAAAACCTTTTATTCCTGTACAGAGAAATAAATCTGAAACAAGATTTAGTATGAATTACAGAAAACAGAACATGGAAGATCATTTCGATAAAAATTTGCAATCACTCGAGAGTCAATTGGTGTATAAGCGGAGTGTAATGTTACCTATGATTAATTACATTTGATTGCACTTTTATTTTAATCAAAGGATTTTAAATTGCAAAGCATTTAGTAAACAACCATCGCAGTTTATTCCCAGTAGGATATCGTATTAAGCAATAGTGCGAAATGCATTTTTACATTTTGCGATTCTTAATTTCATACTACGCTCTTCCCAGCATGATGTATCTTCGTGACATTAGTACTGAACACTCGCACAGGAAGTGAAAGGGCTTTTCTTCTTTGATCTCTCCATACATTTCACACACAAATGTTTTTCAACAGTGTTTATACAAGTTGCAAAACCCATAAGAATACCTAAGTTCGCTTTTGATTGCTTTCATTTGATGTTAGAATTTGATATAACCGATAGATTAATTTATCCTCAAATAATGTTTTCACCACAGAATATCTTAATTCTATTGTACATACTTTGTGTTACATTATTTTTTAATTCAATGTTACCCAACTAAGGAATGTCACTATGTAAACGATACCCAGGTAAAAATCAAAATATATGTCACATATATGCGACACATATGCGGCATATATGTGATACATATGGGGCATATATGCAGCATATATGGCAAACATATATGTCGCATATATAAATTTTTACGCGTGTACTTTAAACATTCTATAATAATACCTCAACCTTAAATATTAACTTCTTCAAATCCTAACAAACTTTTCACAAATTATTATTTCTAACAATTGACAATATTTGATACGCTAACACGTCATTTGTATTTTCAGATTCACTGGCAGACCAGGAGATCCATCACCCCCAGTTTTTGAACAAATTTTCGAAAATGCTAGGTTTGCCCAAGGTGGCAATGCTATATTCGAGGGACGAGTGCGAGGAAATCCAAAACCAACGGTTTCTTGGACTCACAAAGGGCAACCCCTTTCGGAGAGTCACAAAATACGAATGTCATACGACGAACGAACTGGTGTAGTTAAGCTACAAATTAATCAAATAGGACCTGGTGACGAAGGGGAGTACACTTGCAGTGCCAAAAACCAGTATGGCGAAGGTATATGCTCGGTGTATATTCAGCCTGAAGGCTTTGGACGACAACCTCAACGACAAATGGGATATAAAAAGGAAGTCACTCAAACCTTCCAAACGAGTGAGCAAAGATCCGGAGGTCAAACTGTTCAGCAACGATTCCAGCAACAATCCACCGAACGAAGGAATTACATGAACGGATCAACTATAGAAGACTTTAAAGTGATTATATTAAATAAATAATTATAATATAATAAGTGAACTAATTGGATGAATGAAATATATGATCAAGTAACTTCTTTATTAATACACGGAGAAAACTGTATTGTTGAAGCAACGCCAATTTGTGATGGTGTAACAATGTTATAATGTTAATATTGTCCCAGCATTATGAAATGTAACGTTTACAAATATTTTATGTTAATGTTTTATTATGGGTTTGAGAATAATTGACATTTCAGTTGGTATTTCAAGAGGATAGAATTATCCGAGGCAACTGATGCAGTATTGAAAAAGTTCTGTCCGAAAAGGAACGTAGAAATGCACAATTAGCAAACATAAACGCTGTTGGCAATATAAATTTTTATGTTGTGTTGTTAATTTAACTAAGCAATTAATGTTATAATGACAGAATCATTTTTCTCCGTGTATAAAGATGAAAATCCTTTCTGATTAACAATAATACTTTCAGGTTGATACCTTCGAGTACAGATTGTTGCGCGAGACAGAATTTCGAGAGTCTATCACTCGACGATACGTAGGCGAATCTGATTCTCAAATATCAAATATGATTGATCGAAACTTAGGACCAGTTGCACCCCCTCAAATTACGCAGAAACCAAGAAACTCGAAATTGTTGGAAGGCTCTGATGCCATTTTTTCTGCCAAGATATCTGGAAATCCGAAACCAAGGGTAAGAATAAGACGTAATATTTTATTGGAGGGAAAAAGGAATAACTTTTCATATTTAAAGACCGTCCTCGGTGCACAATATACTATTTGAAACATAACTTTTCTATTGTTTGAACATCAATAAATTTTTATAAGAAAAATATTCTCTTTACAGGTAACGTGGTTTAAAAATGGACAAAGGGTCCGTGAAAATCAACGAACTGAAATAACACATTCGAATCAACAAGCAACGTTAAAAATTCGAAATGCCACGTCCGATGATGGTGGACATTATTCTCTTCTGGTTGAAAATCCTCAAGGTTGTACCGTAAGCTCCGCTTATTTAGCGATGGAGTCCAGCGATCAAACTGACAACGTCTCAATTCCGATGCAACAACAACTTACCATGAAAGCCTCACATATGGAAGTGATAACGCAAGACACTAGCGAAAAAGAAAAAGTTCTTGTGCCTAACTTCACTCGAACTTGCACGGACCGTGATGTGACCGAAGGAAAAATGACTAGGTAAAAGGAAATACTTCTTTAACAGTAAAATTATCAGCAGCTGATTACTTTATATCATCATCATTAATGAACTTATTCATCTTTTTCATTTCGTAAATGTTTTGAATTTTTAACAGATTTGATTGCCGTGTCACTGGCCGTCCCTATCCAGAAGTAACTTGGTACATAAATGGATATCCAGTTTCCAATGATACGACCCATAAAATCCTGGTTAACGAGTCAGGAAGCAATTCGCTCATGATTACTAGCGTAAACAAATCGGATTCAGGCATAGTGACATGTATCGCTAAAAATAAGGCTGGTGAAACATCCTTCCAGTGTAATCTTAACGTAATAGAAAAGGAACAAGTTGTTGCACCGAAATTCGTAGAGCGTTTTACTACGACGAACGTAAAGGAAGGTGAACCAGTCGTTTTTATGGCTAGAGCAGTTGGTACGCCAACTCCACGAATCACTTGGCAGAAGGTGAAACGTTTGAATAGTTTATATTCATTTTTTCTACTATTTTATACTACTATTAATCTAATTTAATTATCTTTCTTTTATATTTAGATGAGATAGTAATCTAATCAAATTAAATTAAAAAAATTGAAACTACTTTCGTATCAATTTTGATATCTTACTTATATTTTGGACATTTGATTTGTTAAAGGATGGAATAGCGATATCGCCCGGCCCCGACGTGCGCATATCGACGGACGGCAGTGGAGCCTCAACTTTAGATATACCAAGAGCGAAATTTTCGGACGCTGCTTGGTACCAATGCACAGCTCAAAATATGGCTGGCTCCACTGCCACCCGAGCTCGACTTTTTGTTGAAACACCAAAAGGATCAACACCTGAACCAAGACGCTTAAATTTACCACGACCAACGAAAATCATCGAACCAGAGTAAAATTCCTGAGATTATTAATTCATGGTTTCTTTCATGCAATATTTTAACTTGCTTCTGACTATTAAATGTAATTTTGTGTTACAGACCCGCGCCTGGTCCCGAAGTGATCTACCTCAAACACATTGAACGTGCTAAACCCTACGCACCACCCCCAGAAGAAGACAGGGTTTATCCACCACCTCGATTTATCGTTCCTTTGCGCGATGCTCATCAAATCGAAGGTGGACGCGTACACTTCGAGGCCAGAATCGAACCGGTGGGAGATCCTACCATGAAGGTAGAATGGTACATCAATGGAAGGGCTTTAAGTGCAAGTAAGCATTAAAATTTTAACTTATAAGATATTAAATTCTCAACAAACAAACATTCGTAACATTACGTAATTATAATCAATCCTGTTTCAGGTTCTCGAGCAACTTCTGTTTTCCGATTTGGATTCATTTCTTTGGATTTGATTAGCGTTGTTTTGCACGACAGTGGCGAATATGTCTGTCGTGTTATCAATGCAGCAGGAGTTGCCGAATCTCGTGCCAATCTCAGCGTAACACGTACGTATAAATTATTCGATATAATTATTTATTTGAAATTGATCCTACGAGGACAAACCATGTAAGATTTTGATTTCAAACTGCAGCTCGTGCTACTATCGAACAAACGAGCCAACACCCCGACAGTCTTCAGTATATCCAGCAACTCGAGGATTATAGCAAGTACCAAAGGCAGGAGAACGTGGAGGAGACATCTCCTCAGCGACCAGTCTTCATCCGACCACTCCAAGATCTAGGTGAACTGCAGGAGGGACGCAATGCCCACTTTGAGGCACAGCTTACTCCTGTTAGCGATCCGACGATGAGAGTTGAGTGGTGCAAGGATGGAAGACCAATCACAGCGAGTAAGTTTACAATCTTTAAATACGTAAATGCAACAATTTCTAAACAAACCTATATATTGGAAAGCTTACGAATCCATTCAGTTTCCTTTCGTTTGATTAAATTTAAACATTATTAAATTTTACAGGTTCTAGAATAACAACCATTTTCAACTTCGGATACGTCTCACTTAACATACTACACCTACGAGCTGAAGATGCTGGAACTTACACAGTTCGCGCTGTGAATCGCTTAGGGGATGCCATCAGCTCCGCGTCTCTTCGTGTCTTTGGTAAATAGCGTTTCAATTACTCTTATATAATATCTCTTAATATAATTGTTGTTATACATTCGAGCTTAAAACTTATCTCATTCTGCAGCACGTACAAGCGTTACTGGAGATCTAGGAATTCCTGAGCAGCAGAGATATATTGAAGCTGCCGAGGAGTTGGAAGCATATCAATACGCTGCGCAACATAAATATATACAAGAACAACCTGAACCTTCAATCCCACCGGAATTTAAATCACCCATCAAAGATCAAATTAATATTCGAGAAGGCGGATTTGCCCACTTTGAGGCTCGACTCGAACCAGTCGGAGATGCTAATCTTCGCGTCGAATGGCTCAAAGATGGACGTCCGGTTGAAGCGAGTACGTATTATTTGTTTTTAACTGAACTATTATTTAAATGTATTTATAAATTAAATATCGACAAATGATTATAAATGAAATTTGCAGGTTCACGAATAACAACTTTCTTCAATTTTGGATATGTTGCACTAACAATAAAATATGTAACCATCCACGATGTTGGTATTTATACATGTCGAGCTTATAACAGAGCCGGTGAAGCACACACCACCGCTCAAATGAGTGTCATTAGCAAAGACGATATAATATATGATAGTCAGCATCCATCTGGTTTACAAAAAATACAAACTTTGGAGGATAGTAGTCGGTACACGAGAAAAACTGAAGAAGAAACCCGAGTGACGCAACCACCTCGTTTCTTGGGTCCACTCAAAGGTACAAACAAAATTGTAGAAGGCCAAAGAGCCCACTTTGAGGCTCGCGTGGAACCCCAGAGTGACCTTACAATGAAAATTGAATGGTATCACAATGGTAAGCCCATTACAGCTGCTAATAGGACTCAAACATATCACGACTTTGGATATGTAGCTATAGACATATTACAAGTACGACCAGAAGATGCCGGAACGTACACTGTTGTCGCTAGAAATGCAATGGGAGAAGCTCAGCTTTCAGCCAAGATGGTCGTTGAATGTAAGTCCGCTCAGTTTATTTTGAATGTTTAAATTTTATTTAAGTAGGCTACAAATACTTAAAATTATTTGATATTTCCAGCACGATCAAGTATAGATACAAGCAGTATGCACCGAGGAGCGTACGAAAAAACTCAGCGTTTCGAAGACTCTAAATTTGTTGAACCTCATTACGTTATCGAAGAAATTTCAAAATCTAAGCCCATCTTCGTTCAACCTTTGAACGATCCGAAACCAGTAAGCGAAGGTAAAAATATTCACTTGGAGTGCCGTTTAGAACCAATGGGCGACCCAACCATGAGAGTGGAATGGTTCCACAATGGACACCCAGTCACCGTAGGATCTAGGTTCCGCACTTATTATGACTTTGGATTCGTGGCATTGGATATAATTCACGCAACTGCTCTTGACTCCGGAGAGTATACCGTTCGCGCTACGAATCATCTCGGAACAGCGCATACATCGGCATGTGTACGTGTTATTGGAAGATCAGATATCGTAACGGACACCCAACATGAACAGTCCCTGGAACAGATACAAATGCTTGAAGATGCTTCGAAATATCGCCGCACTCAGCAAGAAGAAGTCACAGTTTTGCAACCACCGCAATTCACTCGACCTCTGCATAATATTGAGACTGTTGAACTGACCAACGTTCATATGGAATGCCGTTTACAACCCGTCGGTGATGCCAGCATGAAAGTAGACTGGTTTGTTAATGGACGCCCAGTTAAAACTGGCCACCGTTTCAGACCTTCGTACGAATTTGATTACGTAGCTTTAGATATATTGGGAGTTTATCCCGAAGATTCTGGCGTTTACACCTGCCAAGCTCGAAACCAACTGGGCGAAGCAGTTACTTCCTGTTCCGTACGCGTTCACGCGAAGAAGGATCTTCTACTGGAATCGCAACATCCAGAAGGTCTTGAGAAGATCCATTATTTGGAAGACAATTCAAAATATAAACGAAACGAACTGGTTGACGAAGTTGTTAACATACGGCCAAGATTTATTACAAAACCAAAGAATCAAGAAAATCTCAGAGAAGGACAGCATGCTCATTTTGAATGTAAGTTGGAACCGGTCACTGATTCCAACCTGAAAGTGGAGTGGTTCAAAAATGGTCGTCCAGTAACGATAGGTAAGTTAAACTCTTCTGATTTTTCGTATCCCTATCAAAGTACATATTTTGCGTTTTTAATTTACGTTTATATTGCTTAATTTTTAGGACACCGTTTCCGTCCAATTCACGATTTCGGATATGTTGCTTTGGATGTGATCGACCTTATTGCCGAAGATTCCGGCACCTATACTTGTCGCGCTATAAATCTAGTAGGAAGCGACGAAGTGCATTGTACATTGTCCTGTCGTTCGACGTCGCAAATTCTAACGGATACACAAAATGAAAGCGGATTAGAACAAATTCATTATTTGGAAGATAGATCTAAATATCATAGACAAGAAGTAATGGAAGAAACAACAACTCAGGCACCTATATTTACAACGTCCTTAAATAATGTCGAAATTAAAGAAGGACAAAGAGCACACTTCGAGTGCCGTCTAATCCCAGTATCAGATGCAACCATGAAAGTTGAATGGTTCCATAATAATTCACCTGTTAAGGCAGGTTCGAGATTCGTCGAAACGAATAGTTTCGGATTTGTTGCGTTAGACATAATGTACGCATACCCAGAAGATTCTGGCACATATACTTGCCGTGCTACCAATATTATAGGTGAAGCAATAACTTCGGCAAGTGCTGTCGTACACTGTGAGTAAATGATCGTTTTCTAACTTTATAATTGAAAAGCTGCATTGAATGGACATTGTATAATTTCATTTTAAATTTCAGCCAAAAAATCTATTTACCAAGAAACCCAAAATGAGCAAGCTCTTCAAAGACTTCGTCATTTGGAAGATTCATCTCGTTATCAAAGAAAAGCTACGCAAGAGGAAACTGTTACACAAGCACCGATGTTTACCATGCCCATTAAAGATTTGCGCGTTGCTGAAAATCAAGCAGCTCACTTTGAAGCACGTGTTATTCCAGTTGGTGATTCAAAATTAAAGGTTGAATGGCTGCGTAATGGAGTTCCCATTGCTGCATGTAGGTTTAATTCAGAAGAAATAAAGATTAATTTCTTATCTCTTTTTTAATTTAAAATTTCAATTTCAAAAAAAGGTTATATATACATTGTGTTGTTGGATGGAACTTATGTAATCGAAACATCTTTTATAATTTGCAGCTAATCGCATCACCACTATGCATGATTTCGGCTATGTCGCCCTAAATATGAAATACGTCAATCCAGAAGACTCTGGTACCTACACCTGTCGCGCTGTTAATGATCTCGGAGAAGCGGTAACATCTGCAACTCTCTTTGTACAATGTAAGTAAATAAATACTCATGTGATTATCGTATTACATATATCTATAATACAATACTAATAACAAAATTTTCATTTCAACAGCAAAAGCAGCACTTCAATTCGAATCACAACACGAAGGTGCTCTTTCGAAACTACAAGCATTGGAAGATACAAGCAGGTATCAGAGACGCGAAGAAGAAGAAATTTCCGTTACAGAGAAACCAAACTTCGTTGTTCAATTGAACGGTCCTAGGAGCCTAGTGGAAGGCCAAAGCGCTCACTACGAGTGTAGAATTGAACCATATCCCGATGATACGATGAAAGTTGAATGGTTCCATAATGGAAAACCTCTATCTACAGGACACAGATATCGAACAGCATGCAACTTTGGTTTTGCAGCTTTAGATGTGCTCTCTGTATATGCCGAAGATTCAGGAACTTATACTTGTCAAGCTACGAACAAATTAGGAAAAGCATCAAGTTCAATCAACCTTGACGTAAAATGTATGTAATATTCAAAATTTAAGTTAATAATTCAGAAAGAAGTATTTGTATTAATTTTTAATAATATAAAGTTATGAAGATGTACTTAATGTTATTCTTATTGTACCATTTCTAGCTCGTGCATCGATCATTCGTGAGACTCAACACGAGTCAGCTCTTAAGAAAATCCAGTACTTAGAAGACGATTCCCGTTATAAACGTGTACCACAAGAAGATGAAATTATAGCCGAAAAACCGAAATTCGGTCGACCACTAAAGAACATCGAACATCTGCCAGAAGGCAAGAGCGCTCACGTTGAAGCTACTCTGACACCTGTCAACGATCCTACCATGGTGGTTGAATGGTTCCGGGATGGAAAACCATTACCTCAGGGACATAAATTTAAAACAACTTATGATTTCGGTTATGTTGCTCTTGACATATTATATGCATATCCCGAAGATTCAGGAACTTACATGTGTCGTGCTAAAAATGCCGTTGGTGAAGCTGTTACCACTTGTGTTATATCTGTCGACTGTAAGTATGAAACTATAATTAATAATTAATTCTACTTTCTATAGGAGAAATTTAATTAAAATTGTGTCAACAGCTAAGCAAGGTTTGTGTCTCGATACTTTGGATGCTCAGCGATTACAGAAAATTCGGGAATTGGAAACAGTTGAAGTAAAGCAAGAAATTGAAAAAGAAATAGTCCACCAAAAACCAGTATTCCTGACACCATTAAACAATATAGAAAATCTAAAGGAAGGTGAACACGCTCATCTCGAGTGTCGTGTGGAACCTGTAAATGATGCTAATTTGAAAATAGAATGGTAATTACAAAATATTTTATTAACATTTTAAATCATTGTTTATAATATGCTGCATTATACATTTTAAATATATTCAGGTTTGTGAATGGAGTAGCCGTTAAAACGGGCCATCGTTTCCGTAAAACACACGATTTCGGCTATGTCGCTCTTGATATTTTATATGCATATGCAGAAGATTCTGGAACTTATATGTGTAAAGCTACAAATCTGGCGGGAGAGGCAGTTAATACTTGCACAATCAAAGTTGGATGTAAGTATTGATTATTATATTTAAGCATTTTTATAAAAAAATATCTATGAAATAATATATTCGCTCATTCATTCAATTAAAATTTAATAATTTAATTTGCATTCTTGTAACATATATAAATAATGTTATGCGAAAAATAATACAAGATAAATAGGTAGGGTCGGTTTGTAGATGTAATTGCAAAATACATGGCAACAAGAATAACTTTAACATACAGAGTGGAAGTAAGCAAAAAGACGACGCATGTTCGGATAAAATAAGTTGTAGAAATGATTGATGAAAATTTTCTCCCTTCTAATATAAGGATGCCCTTTTTATACATTTAAATGATGCTTCAACTTCATTACAAGCTTCACTGACCATTATTTCATGACTGCTTATAATTAATGCTTATTCATCATCAAAGTTTCTGCTCAAATCAGGTTAATCGATGTATTAGATCAAACAAAACATTTTTATAATGATGATCTATCATATATATTTCTAAATATAAATGTTTTTCTTCAACCAATACTAATCTATGATTTTACTTCATCAACAGCTCGACGTAGCATTCTTTTCGAAACTCAACATCCTGATGGACTTGAAAAAATTCGAGAACTTGAAGCTCAAGGAAGACCAGCTAGACTTGAAGTTGAGGAACCTCCGGTTACTCCACCTCGATTTGTTACTGACCTCAGAGTAAGTTAACTCGATATATAAAAGCACATCATTATAAATTAATATAAGTAAAAATAATAATAATAATAATATTAATTTATAATTTGACTTTTCATAGGGAACGACAGAAGTATACGAAGGTCAGACTGCTCACTTTGAGTGCCAAATTGAACCCATACATGATGCCAATCTTAGAATTGAATTTTATCACAATGGAAAACCATTACCGTCTGCTTCACGATTCCATATCACATTCGATTTTGGATACGTCGCTCTTGATATTGGCCATACTGTTCCAGAAGATGCTGGCCAATATTCCGTTCGTGCCATTAATAACCTTGGAACTTGTGTTTCTTCCATTGAACTCAAAGTTATACCTAAAGAAAGCATTATTCTGGACTCCCAACGACCTGAAGGAATGGATAAGATTCGAGAACTTGAATCTCAACAACCTTGGAAGAAACCTGATATTCCAGAACCACAAACACGACAACGACCAGTATTTACTCAACCCTTGCAAAATATTGACGCCATACCAGAAGGTCAAACTGCTCACTTTGAATGTCGTTTGATACCTGTAGGAGATCCCACACTTAAAGTAGAATGGTTCCGTAATGAGACCCCACTTGAGACAAGTAAGATAATTTTAATTGTAATATTAATATTAATTTTAATATTGTTAAACATGATTTTTAACCTTAATAGAAGTCAAATACATAGCGATCAAATTAATCCTATTATATCAACATTATTTCCAGGCTCTCGAATTACGAAGGTACATGATTTTGGATATGTATCTCTGGATATTTCCCACGTACGTGATAAAGATGAAGGCGTGTACATGTGCAGAGCCACCAATCCTCTAGGAGAAGCAGTAACAACAGCTTCTATGAGAATTTTAAGTAAATACTTTTATAATATATCATTTGTAGTATCGCGAAAAACGGAGTAAAATACAAATAACGAGACATTTTGAATTTATTTTCTAACTAAAATAATATTTTGTAGCTAAAGCCAACATTCAATTGGACTCCCAACATCCAGAAGCACAACAAAAAATAGCTCGCTTGGAGGCTGACAAAGGGCCTGCTCGTCCAGAAGAACCAGAAAAAGTCTTTGATAAACCAATTTTCACACAATTATTGACTGGTCCTACCGAACTTTGGGAAGGACAAATAGCTCATTATGAATGCCGCGTTGTACCAGTTGGGGATTCAAGTTTGAGGTTCGAGTGGTACGTTAATGGAGTGGAACTAAAAATGGGTATGTATAAATATCGTATAAAAATAATTTTTCAATGTTATAGCCCTGTATATTAAATATATTATTTTTTTGTTAAACAGGTTCACGGTTCCATGTCAATCATGATTTTGGATTTGTTACTTTGGATATCATGAAAGTAATTCCGGAAGATTCTGGAGTTTATAGTTGTAAAGCCATTAATAAAGCAGGGGAAGCAGTGTCATCAATATCTTTGAAAGTAAAAGCACGGTCCGCTATAGCTGGTGATTCAATTCAACCAGACGCTTGGCAGAAGATACAATTAAAAGAAGCTGAAATGAACAAGGTACCAGAAATGTTCGTAGACACAACGCCACAGCAAGCACCAGTTTTTACCACTCATCTGAAGAGCTATGATAAATTAGTTGAAGGACAACATGTATACTTAGAAGCTCAAGTTGAACCTCGCGCAGATCCAAACTTGCGAGTAGAATGGTTTAAGAATGGTATTGCCCTTCAAACAGGCACTAGATTGAAAAGCACATTTGACTTTGGTTTGGTTACATTATCAATAAATTCGCTAAGACCAGACGATTCTGCGATTTATACTTGTAAAGCTACGAATTTGTTAGGCGAAGCAGTTTCAACAAGTAGCCTGAAAATTGTAGACAGACACTGGTTGTTAGGTGACACATTACATCCTGATGCTCTGCCAAAAATAGATGCTTTGGAACAACCTCAAGTGACAACTAGAGAACAACCTGAACCAATTTATGAAGAACCCGTCTTCATTACCCATTTGAATAATGTAGAATGTATAGAAGGTGATAATGTTCATTTCGAGTGTAATGTTGAACCATCAAAGGATCCGACTATGAAAATAGAATGGTTCTTAAATGGAAAAGCATTACCTTTCGGTTCAAGATATAAGTCTACTTATGATTTTGGATATGTAGCATTAGATTTAACACACGCTTATGAAGAAGATTCAGGATTAATCACCGTGAAAGCTACAAACTCGAAAGGTTCCGCTCAAACTACCGGCACTCTTAAATGCATTAGTAAACAAAACATTTATTTACAAACACAGCATCCACAAGGTGAGGCTGGACTTGAAAAAGTTAAAGAAGTTGAAGATGCTTACGCATCAAAATATAAAAGACCAGACAGTGGGCCAGAACAAGAATATCCTAAGCCAATTTGGACAGTTCCGCTTGAACCTGAATTCAGACTTAAAGAAGCTGAACCTCTTCATCTTCAAGGACAAGTTGAACCAAAAGATGATCCTAACTTGAAAATTGAATGGTACTTTAATGGAAAAGTCCTTGAACATGGCTCTAGATTCAAGATGACGAGTGATTTTGGATTTGTCACACTAGATTTAACAGACGTTTATGATCGCGATTCTGGAATTTATACATGTAAAGCTTATAATAAGGCAGGAGAAGCTTTTACATCAACAACAATTTATTGCTCAACTAAGGAAAATATTATTGAACGATCACAGCATCCTAAAGGTAAAGAAGGTTTAGAAGCTATTCAAGATTTAGAGGAATCATTAAAACGACCAGATAGACAACCAGCTGAAGGCGAAGAAGGCCATCCTCCCGTGTTTACTTCACAATTCGAAAATTTGACTAATTTATCTGAAGGAGAAATAGCCCACTTCGAGGCATCCCTCACGCCAACAGGTGATCAAACTATGGTTGTTGAATGGTTCTATAACGGTAAATCCTTAGAAGCTAGTCATCGCATTAGAACCGTTTATGCCTTTGGAATGGTTGTTCTCGAAGTGTTGGGTACCAAAATTGAAGATTCAGGTACATATTCATGTCGTGCCACTAATAAATGGGGACAGGCCGAAATTAGCGTGAACCTTGAATGTGTCGACAAATCCAAAGGACAAAAACCTAAATTTACAACTCATATTCAGTCACTTGAAGGTCTTAAGGATGGACAATCAGCGCATTTCGAATGTACATTAATACCTGTAGGTGATCCTAACATGAAGGTTGAATGGTTCCACAATGGAAAACCACTGCGTCATTCTTCTCGATTTAAGATGGTATCCGATTTTGGCTTTGTCGTAATGGATATTGCCGGTGTAATGGCTCATGATAGTGGTGAATATGTTTGCAAAGCAAGCAATAAATTCGGAGAAGATTTTACTCGAGCTACAATTAAGTGCTTTGGAAGAGGAGGTGTTTATCTCGATTCATTACAACCTGACTCACTGGCACGCATTCGGGAGCTTGAGTCCTATGGAGGAGAACAACCAGCGACACCTACTACGCCTGTTGCTGAGCCACCTAAATTTATTACACAAATTTCTGATATCAGCAGATTAGTTGAAGGGCAATCAGCTCACTTCGAAGCTAGACTTACACCTGTAACAGATCCTGATCTTAAAGTTGAATGGTATTATAATGGAAAGAAACTACCTCATGGTCATCGTTACAGAACATTCCATGATTTTGGAATAGTAATTCTTGATATTTTGTATTGTTATGAGGAAAATTCTGGTGTGTATGAATGTAGGGCTGTGAATAAATATGGAGAAGATAGCACAAAAGCAACATTGAAATGCTTATCAAAGGCAAATCTTATCCTCGAATCTCAACTTCCAAAGGGTATGGAAGGTGGACTCGAAAAGATTCAAACTCTCGAAGATTCATTGGTGCGAACAAGAGACGAGAAAACTGTCGAAGAACGTGGTAAAGCTCCTGTATTTACTGTTCCCCTAAGTAATATTGATGGCCTTAGAGAAGGAGAAAGTGCTCACTTTGAAGCTCGTCTTACTCCGACAGATGATCCAAAGATGAAGGTACGAACATTAAATAATATTAAGTTTATTCTAAATTAATATCTTTCTTATAAAAGTAATATTAATTTTCTTATTTGTTATATATAAAACCTATTAACAATTATTTATTTATTCGTTTAGGTTGAATGGTTTTGGAACGGCAAACCACTTCGCACAGGATCTAGATTCCGAACATTCTGTGATTTCGGTTTCGTTATTTTGGAAATATCACCAATTTATCCCGAAGATTCTGGAGAATATAGTTGCCGTGCATCTAATGATTATGGTGAAGCTGTTACTACTTGCACGATGAAGTGCAGTGGCAAGCGTAGCATCATTCTGGAATCACAATTGCCGAAAGGCATGGAGTCGACTATCGACAAAATAGCAGAACTGGAAGGTCTTGGAGGAGAACCCGGTCAAATTGTACCAGACGATGACACTGGAATGCCACCAGAATTTATTATTACACCTTCAGATTTAACTTTGTCTGAAAATTCTTTAGCTCACTTCGAATGTAAACTTATTCCAGTAAACGATTCTAGTATGCGCGTTGAATGGTTCCACAACGGAAAACCTTTGCTTGCCGGTTCCAGAATCAAAACCATTCATGATTTTGGCTTTGTCATTTTAGAAGTTGCTAACTGTTATCAAAGAGATTCCGGTCTTTACACGTGCAAAGCTACTAATCGACATGGTGATGCTACAGTATCTTGTAAATTGCAAGTTGTTGGTCGTCAAGGAATAATTCTTGAACCACAATTACCACAAAATTTTAAAACTGGTACTGAAAGTATACAAAAACTTGAAGAAGCGTTACATAAGAAGGACGAAATTTTGACTGACGAAGAAACTCCACAGCCGCCTAAGTTTGTAGTTGAGCTGAAAGATATTGAAGTCGACGAAGCAGGTCCAAGTCACTTTGATTGTCGCGTTGAACCTGTTGGAGATCCAACGATGCGCATAGACTGGTTCCATAACGGAAGACCGTTTGCTACAGGGTCAAGAGTTCATCAAATTAATGACTTTGGCTTTATTTCATTAGATATGTCCTACACCTATGCAAGAGATAGTGGAGAATATGTATGCCGAGCTACAAATAAATGGGGCTCAACAACTACGAAGGCTACCATAACTTGCAAATGTAAGTTATTCGGAAATATATTACTTAACATGTCTAGTTTTATTTATTTAGAGAAAAATCCAATCTACACTTTTTAAGTTTTAACTAATTTTTGTTTAAGGAATCGTATTCCGTAAACAAGTACACAATACCGTTCCGTATAAATGTGTGTGAAATTATACAAAATAATTAATAAATTTACATTTCTTTCAGCTAAAAAGCAAATTGATTTTGAATCTCAATTACCTTCGGGTATGAGCGGTGAGAAATTAAAAGAACTTGAACGAGGTCCAGTCAGTGAACCATTACCACCAGAACCTCCTCGCCAACCTCCACGATTTATTACTCAAATTCAGTCAGCAACAGTCGAAGAATCCGAATCTGTACGATTTGAGTGCAAAGTGGAACCTAAAGATGATCCAAAATTGCGAATTGAATGGTACAGAAATGGCAAATTAATTCCAGCAGGACATAGATACAGAACAACATATGATATGGGTTTCGTATCGATGGATATTTTATATGTTTATCCGGAAGATTCAGGAGAATATACCTGTAAAGCTATTAACGATCTTGGAGAAGATACTACAAAAGCTTCAGTATCATGCAAGCGTAAGTGGATATAACAAAAGTAAACATTGAACTATATTTTTACATATACAAAACTAACATTACTTGTTTTATTTCCATAGAACTACCAAGTATTATACTTCAAAATCAAGTACCAAAAGGAATGAAGAAATCCGAAGCTTTAATGCAAATGGAGGCAACTATTAAGAAATATACATCGGAGGTGCACTTAACCGAAGACGATTTGTATGACGCTGAAAAGAGACAACCACCAAGATTTGTTACACAAATACAGAATCAGACGGAACTTGTTGAAATGAATACATCTAAATTTGAATGCCAACTGGCTCCAGTTGGTGATCCAAATATGAAAGTTGAATGGTTCTTTAATGGAAAACCGTTGCCTCATAAAAATAGATTCACGCCTATCTATGATTTCGGTTACGTAGCCATGAACTTTGGTTGGGTTTATCCAGAAGACAGTGGGGAATATCTCTGCAGAGCAACAAACCTTTACGGTATGGATGAAACTAGAGCAGTTATCCGGACCGCCGGTAAACCAGGAATTATATATGAATCCCAACTACCAAAGGGTATGAAGAGCATTGAAAAAATTAGAGAAATGGAAGCAGCTTGGCAAGTGTACGTAAAATAAGTATTAGACATTAAAATTTATTATTTATCAACACACAAATATATTTATAATACTAATAATTTATTAATATGATTGCAGTGCTCCAGAAGAGGAAGGAGAAGAGGAAAAAATACGTTCTCCACCGACATTTGTGAGCAAACCTGAACCGGTCACTGTCGAGGAGGGAGATTATTCAAGATTCTGTTGTCGTGTTACGGGTTATCCGAGACCACGCGTAATGTGGGTCATTAATGATCACACTGTCGTCAGTGTAAGTGTTTATTAATTTCCATAATCACATTTCTGACGGCATATTTCATATTTTATTACAAAAATTTTAATGCAAATAGGGCTCGCGTTATAAGCTAACGTATGATGGCATGTACCATTTGGATATTCCGAAAACAAGGCAATATGATAATGGAAAGGTTGAAGTAATTGCTCGAAGTTCAGTTGGCGAAGCTCGTACCGAAACTACTTTAACGGTGAAACCGCGTAGCGATGACTACCGGGGAGTATTAAAAAATTCTCCTAGACGTAAGTATATAAACCTGCACTTCTCCCAACTACACTGCAAAAAGGATTATTTTATTTTAAAACACTTTCTCAGCATTATTTAAATTAAATTCTTCAGTGTTTTAATTTAAAATATTCCTGAATTAAAATGTTTGCAGTGTAATATTACGTAGACATCTGTGATTGAAAAATACGATTTTAGTTTCATATATTTAAGTTTTAGTTTCATATATTATTGTCAATTTAATGTGTATAAACAGTCGGTTATACATAATAATGTATATTTAATTAAAAATCATGGATGTCTTGTTTACATAAAAATCTTTACATCAAACAAAAAATACACGGTCTCAATTATGTTCTCAATCAAATAATCATAACAATATGGATGAAAATAATGCACAAAAATATTGAATTGAAACAAATTTTAAACTGACGTTTAATCCAATAAATCGAAACGATGCGACACGTACAATTAAACTTGATACAGTAAAACTAGAAACTATACGTACACTTGGAATCCTTCCATGAAATCGCTTTGAAACACTACCAATATCCCCGGAATCCTCTAAAACCTATCATAGCAGCTTCTTGCACCGCCCTACGTGACGCTGTGTTCGACCTTTGGAAACCAATGAACGTTTCATGATATTAACGAGACGAACGCACAGCGACGATACAATTCTATTACGTCATCGTAAAATCTACGTATCAAGCATACCTCGAGGAATAATGGTTAAGGTATGATTTTGAAAATTTTGATGGATGTTCTTACCTACCGGATGGTGTCGTTGGTAACATTCCTGCACAAAGTGTATTTTGTCACTCCTAATTTTTATTCACTGAATTGATGTTATCATTTTTTTTTAATTGTATTTATATGTTTCCGTTTGAAGTTTAACGAATTACGTACCACTCAATTTAATGATACTTTTTGCCTGTGTTTTAGAATTTTATTCGTGAGAATTGTGAAACATGAAATACTATAATGTGACCAGATCCTAAGCAAGATATCCATTAGTAATCCTATAGTAACCCTATATCTAAAGGACGCCTTTTAATTTACATACTAACAGAGTTGGACCTACCACCCATGAAAAAATTTTACATAGGTGGCATATAATTTTTTTAATACACATTTATTGCCTTCATTATATAGCTACATATATGTGGCATATATGCGTCTTACACTGTCACACATATGTCGTATATATGACACCTATTTAAATTTTTTTCATGGGCATTTCCCTTCCCATTAATCCCAAAAGAAAAGTGATAAATTAAGAAATATATGTTGCATCGTATTTATATGTACTGTAACGTAAAAATGTTTGGTGTTATATCATTTGATCGTACGTGTACTTTAATATAAATAAATTAATGTAACGAAAGTTTATTTCCAAATATTATATGATAACATGTATTATTTTGAATTATATGTATTAACAAAACTTTTCATTAGCATGGTACGACATTGGCTTGACACAATATCAATCGGAACGTCAGGATACCGAACTTGAACGTGTTTTCGATGAACGAAAAGAAACCGCTAGTCAAAATGTTGACATTATAAGTGACCATCATTTAAGCCAGAAAGTTATCAAAGAACCAGAAACTGAATGGCAGAAGAACGTGAAAGAAAAGAAGAGAGAAGGATATTATAACAAACTGATGAATCTCGAAGAAGAGCAGATTTTGAAAGAAAGCAGACTTCGTGAAGCTACTCATCAATTTGCCATTCCCGGGGATAAAATTGTCAGTAACTCTTTGGCCAAAGGGATGGCACAGAAATATCAAGAAAATCTGTAAGTAATATGACACTTTTACAACACGACTTGTAAGACTGTTCACACATTAATTGAATATATTTTTTTAGCGAGCAACAACCACAAGAACCGGTTACACCACCGCCTAAAGTTACCAAGAAATTCACCACACAAGTGGATGTTGATACTCAACGTTTGAAGGGTCCTGCGAAACATCCTCCGGAACCGTCAGAATCCACCATTCATGGACGCGAAGTGCACGTTGCCAAACAGAAACAAACGCAGAAAGAAAAGCAGGGTGATGTTGAAATCACTAGAAAAATAACCGCAACGGAAACCACCGAAGTCGAGCATAAAGCTAAAACGCAAGAACGCGTCGTTCAAGGTCAAGTGAAACCAGCCAAACCACCCGTTTTCACGAAAAAGATTCAGCCGTGCAGAGCTTTCGAGCAGGAGCAAGCCAAATTTGAAGTTGAATTCGACGGCGATCCCCTTCCCACCATCAAGTGGTATCGCGAAGACTTCCCCATTCAAAATTCTCCGGATTTGCAAATTTACACCTTCAGTACCAAATCCGTTCTGATTATAAGACAAGTTTTCATGGAAGATTCGGCTGTATTCTCAGTCATTGCTGAAAATCGTGGCGGCAAAGCTAAATGCAGTGCTAATTTAGTTGTCGAGGAAAGGAGACGTCAACCGGGAAGGGGTGGAATTATTCCTCCTAGTTTTGTCTCTACTATTCAGAGCACAACTGTCAATACCGGTCAATTAGCTAGATTCGATGCTAAAGTTGCAGGAACCAAACCTATGGATGTCTATTGGCTAAAGGTAATAAAATTTAAGTTCTTTTTTATATTTATACTGTTAAAAATGTTATGCTTCACTGAAAGTTCCTGCCACTTTTATGTTTAATATTTCATTACAGAATGGAAAAAAGATTACTGCTGACATCCGCTACAAAACGCTAGAAGAAGACAACATTTGCACTTTACTGATACTGGAAACAATTCCGGAAGATACAGGAAAATATGAATGCGTTGCGATTAACAGTGGCGGTGAAGCACGTTGCGATGCTGAGTGTACAGTTCGCGCACCCCAGTCACCAATGAAAACTGCGAAACCATCTACACCTGGAGTCGAAAAAGCACCCACAGTACTCGAACCGTTGCGCGATCAAACAATAAAAGAAGGAACGTCTGTTGCTTTTGCTTGCAGAATCAGCGGAAAACCCGTTCCCACTATTCAATGGAAGAAAGGAGATAAAGTAAATATATTTCATTAATTTCCAATTATATATAATTATTTATGTATATTTTTTTTAAATGTGGAAAGTCAATATTAATTTAATAGTAACCCATGTAAAAATCAACATATATGTCGCATATATATTACATATATGCCGCACGTATAGCAAGCATATAAAAATTTTTACCTGGGAATATTTTTATTATATATTAAATAAATTTCCATTGATAAACTTCGTTATTTAAAATATTGTTTTATATAAAATATTGATATAATATTATTACAATTATTTTATAGATCATCAAGCCCTCTAAATATTTCCAAATGCAAAAGGAATCTGAGTTATGCACATTAAGAATTTCTGAAGCCTTCCCAGAAGATGAGGGAGTTTATAAATGTGTAGCTACAAATCCTGGAGGAGAAGTAACCACATCAGCCAATCTTCGAGTACTTGGTAAATAATTAATAAGATAACTAGACAAAAATCGTATATTCTTTTTCGTTTAACAACCGTTAATAAATGTATTTTATTTAAAGCTCCTGATACTGCCGACGTCTTGCCTAAACTGACACCATTGAAAGATCAAATTGTAACAGAAGGGCAACCAACTCAATTTAAAACTCAAGTTACTCCTACAAAACCGAAACCGACAGTACAGTGGTACCGCGAAGGAGCCTTGATTCCTCAGTCGCCAGATTTTCAAGTAAGTTGAGACATATGTTAAAACAATATAGATATATCGATATAGTAAGTCAAAGTATAAATATCTGCCCAAACAATTTCATTGTAAGGGTCAAGCCAAGATTACGCAGAATCATCATGATTCTGCCAAAGAATATTAAAACTCTTAACAAATATTATAAACTTTATTATGAACATACGTTATTATGAACATAAACATACATAAATATACATGTACATACATTTTCATACGTAAACGTACATTAATATAAGTACATAAAGATGCATACACATATATAAATATACAGAGTCATACATAAACATACAGAGACATACATAAATATATGTTCGCGTTAACAAGTTGATTTCTTTAACCTTAGACTATGAATGACTTTAATGACCTTATGAATGACCGAATATAAACAAAAAATTATAATAGTTTGGACAAACATGGACCCAGTTTACTAACAATTTTAGTCATTTTTCATAATCTTATTTTTCCCCGTTTATTAAATTTAAGCAAAAATTAATTTTTAATACAGAAATACATAAATTTTTATGAAGCGTCTGCATGAAATCTGTTTATAATCTTTAAGTTCTGAAGATTTCATGTGCAAAAAACTGTGACTTTATCTACCAGTACTGTGAATGTTTTCTTAATTATATATATTTCTTAACCTTGCGTATCTTCTAAATAAAATAATTTGCCACCATAACACTAGCACCAGTTAAACGAATGTTTACATAATCTATTTATGAATAATCGTGCTCAAGGCTTTAATAAATTTAAATAGTAGATAATTAGATAATATAATTGATGTGGATGTACTTTATGAACGAGCAATTACTAAATATTTATTAACGTTAAAATAATATTGCTGTGCTATACATAGTTTGTACTATTTATACTGTTTCAATAACGAATTTCGCAACAATATTTCACAACAGTTACTAAATGAAAATTTTATTAAACTATTGCAAGAACTGTTTATATAAATGACTATCAACTCCTTGACTGATTGGTGAAAATGACAATTCTTTTACCAACATGGGAACATTTTTTCTGTAACTACATAATCACTTTATGTATTAAATATTTTATGTTGCTGAATATGATATAAAAATATCCTTATTTATAACAAAAAAATAAGTAAATTAATGAAAAAGACAAAGTATTTTTAAACATTATTAGAAAATGTATTCTTTTTAAAATCAGCGACTTCAAGAATGTGACATACCCATGTTTATATATCACACGAAACATGAAATCAATTTCCCTTCATAGTTCATAAACAAATTTAATAGATAATTTTATATCTACATTATGTTCTGGTGTCATTCATAACTTTAATAATAATAAATTATTAAATATGAATACTCTAATAACAATTTTATCATGAGCCTTGTGCCGAGTTTTGCTTGTATTTAAGTTTTATGGCAGTCTGAAAGTTAACTACTCAAAATGATAACTATCAAGCCCAATCAACAACGAATTTCTCATACTCAATATGAAAATATAACAAGTATACATACTTAAATTTCACATTTTTACATGTGAAGTACAATTTCTGCAATAAAAAGATTTCCTTTAAACATTAGAATTTTATTCTTAGAATAATCGCAATTATTATTATCGAAATATTAAATGGAAAATCCACTTATTATTAAAGTAACCCGGTTAAAATAAGTAAACATTTTTTACAGTATTGATCCATTCGACTAAACAATCTTGATGAAAATCATAGAAACTTAAATAATTATTCTTTCTTCATCTTAATGATAATACGACAGCAATATAAGTATATATACTTAAAATCGCCATCCCATGTGCAAGTATGACAGTTGAATTACACGGAGAAAATTGTTTGTGTCATTACAACATTAATTGCTTTGTTAATTTATATATGTTAAATTTATGTTGAAATTTATGTTAGAATTACAGACAACAATGCTTTAATAGTACAACCGATGTACATAAAATTAAATGTAGAGTTTACGAGCAAATTTATTAAATGGTAACTTTAAAATCTATATTGCAAACAGTATCATAATAAGATACAATACTGTATCAGTTACCTTAGATAATTCTATCCTCTTGCAATGTCGACATGAAATGTGAATTTTCTCATGATAATAATACAACAATATGATGACACTGTAACGCCTACATAAAAAACATTTAACTTGAAATTTTTGTAGATGTTACATTTCACAATACTAGGACAATATTAACATTATAATATTGTTACACCAACACCAATTGGTGTTGCTTCAACAGTACAATTTTCTCCATGTAATTTTGCTTTAAATTCATTGCGAAACATTATATTTTTCTTCTTCACTGAAAAAAAAGTTGGGATAAAAATTATTATACTAAATGTAAAAATGGGGACAAATTACAATTCTTGTGATATTTAAAATACATTTTAAAAGAGATTATCAGTATTGTACAAGTTGTTATGGTACAGTATAATAAAAATGTTCATTTTTCTTATAACTTCTTTTAAACTGTGTATTAACTAAGACAAGAAGATGTCATTTGTCCCTCTTTTTACATTTAGTATAATAATTTTTATCCCAATTTTTTTCTCAGTGTTGTAACGTAATTTTATATTTTATTCTTGTAACTTAAACTGTAAATCCCATGTGAAACACTTTTGTTTGACACATTCCCAGTACCATTATCAAAGTCGTTGTTGATCGGATAATGACAGGGAAATAATACTTTGCGTGATAAATTTTCTCTATTCAAACGCGATAATTTTTATGCAACAATCATGACATTTGTTATTATTTATAGATGATTCATGAAGGAAATAACGCCGTGTTACTTATTGCAACAACTTACGAAGAAGACACAGGCGTATTTACTTGTAGAGCGACAACTTCGGCCGGTACCGTCGAAACGTCTGCCAAGCTCATCGTCAAAAGTAAGAATTGATAATTTAAATCCATTCGTTAATGCCATTTCAATTTTAATGTTATATTGTGCTCTTTAGAATTGTCCCACATTGAGATAAAAGTTTCTTTTTTTAAGTCTTTCACTGATAGCAACGTCATAAAACAAAAGTACACGATATTAAAATTAATTGCGATATTGCAAATTAAATTCTCAAGACTTAAAGAATGAAAGGAAATAAAAAAAAAGAAGAAGAAAACAATCAATTTCTTAAATAATAAATAATTGACTTGAAAGTGCAGGACAAAGTGATTTGTCGTTGATAATTTATGATCCGAGAATAGAAATATTATTTAAGAAAATACATCTTCGCGTACGAATAATGGGACATACGAGAGACGGTTATCGCATTTTTTACCTTGCGGTACCTATCGCTTATTTAACAATAAATTTCAATCATTTTGTCATAATGATTAGTGCGAACCGGGCAGTTCTTACTAACATACAATTTATGTTTAAGAAAGAGAATTAATTAAAGCGTGATGAACTAGTCGAATAGTTTCTGAAACACAAGTTTGTTTGTGCTTTCGCGAGCGACCTGGCTATAATTATATATAAGAATTCGACGAAGGTGGTGCTACAAATGAACATAAATTTAAACCTCACCAAACAAAAATCAAAAATGAAAAAAAAAAATAATAATAATAATAATTATATATATAGTCTGTGTCAATTATTGTAACTTATTAAAAGTCAATAGTTATTCTAAATGTACGTTGTTATAACTGCTTGAAAGTGAATCAAAGTATTTTACGTTACAAAGAAGGTGCATTAATTTTTGTTCGTGTTTTTAACTTATTGCAATTCCATCGATAGTGACGAAAATTAATTATTCAACGAGACGTATTCGCGGGGCGTAAAAATGCTTTGAATCGTTTTCAATGAAGATTTAGCAAACTTTACAGAAGTTTAAAGCAATTATAAAGCATCTTATTCTGTTATGTACTGCATTGTTTAATTAAAATATACACTGTATAGTCTTGCAAACAAAGCGTGTAAGCTTATCGCGTGCAAATAATTGAACTAAATATTTATTATTATGTATGAAAGGCCTAATAAAAAATAATTCGAATACAAAATGTTTTGTTTGTTACACAAAACTCAACACTTGAACTTGATATGATTTATAATTTGCGTATGTGTGTATAGAAGTTAATTAGAATGTTGTAGCCTGTGTTACAACTTTATTATTCATTCATTTAATAGCAGGTTAATTAAGGAATACCTTATTAATTATATATGCATTAATGATAAAAATTTGCAATTTTTTTTATTAAAAATTAAATTCAATTCTCAACTTTATCTTTTGAATATCTCTGATGTAAATTTGATTATGATATATCCCAAGTAAAAGTCGACATATATGTCATGTATATATTTTGCAACGCATGTATGTCATATATATGTTGACATACCTAAGTAAAAACGAAACACGTATGTTCATATATGTTTTAATAATTTCATTTATGGACATATATAAATGAATATGAGCAAGATATGTTTCATTTTTATTAGGGTATATATGACATATATTGCATATATAAATATTTACATGGGACGTATATATGAAACCAGTGATAATAACATGACACCTTGTATTTTTCGAAAAAAAAAAAATTAATATTACACAAATAAATTTCTGAACAATACAACGTACGTTGTAATTTTTTAGATTCTTAGAAGAACTCTGTTCAGAAATTTATTTGTATACTATGAAATTTTTTTCCACAAATGCAAAGTGTCACAATTTCATCACTGATTTCATATATACGTTGCAATTTGTCGAACGGCATTTCTCTGCGTGCGAAATAAAGCAAACCTGCATTTGTTTGAAAAATAATTAACGTAGCTAAAAATGAAACCGATTATCTTTAAATACTACCATTTTCGTCTTCGTTACATTGTTGAATTTAATCGGAAACTTCCTCGCATTGAGAATTCTACTCTTGGCTAAATTTCAAACGTAATGCTATTCCGAATCAAGAAAATCTGGCTTGATATTAGTGACAATTATTAAAATACTTTAATTAATCATGATTGATTGTCATGCAATAAAACTTACATAGACATTTCGGAACAGTTTATAAATATTAAAGAGTTAAATAAAGTATAATTACTCGCATTTAACTTCATGACTCATTTAATCCGCGCGATACAAAACATCTTCGCGAGACTCGTCTTATACTGATTTCTAAATTTACTCCATATCACAAATGATCTATTGAAATTATTTTCGTGGCAGAACGTATTTCTGTAAAAATTGCAAATTTTTATGATAAAAAATCGGAATGTGAATTCTAACGCTAAAAATAAGTTCTGACTCCAAAAAAAAAAAAAAAAATACAAGAAAAAAAGATAAATGAACTAATAAAATAAAATCGACGCACGTAAAAACAGCAACGAAGCCGCAGAAGAAAACGAGGATTTATTTTTCCTACGGATTCATAAACATAACTGAAATATACCAGAAAAATGAGAAGAGGAAGAAAAAAAAAGAGTGAACGATACGCGATAAGTTTCGCGGGAAAGGCGAATCGATACAACGGACAAATTTAATTGACCAATAAGACGGGTTTAAAATTAAAATAATGGACTCCCGCCATTAAGCGGCACGGCTGCCAACCGAAATTCTGCAACGCTGCTATATTTCTCGGCAGAATCGTCGCGATCTCGCTCAAAACGAAGCATAATTCCCTTGCCGCCGTGCCGTGTGCACTCGCTCCTAACTTCCACGGCTATTTCTGAACACGTGACGTGTATTACATTACGCGGCTATATTTGGCGCGGCAAGGCACTCCCCGTGATGCTTCTTTCCCTGGGTCCCTTGCATTTGCATGTTCTCATAACGGCCGGTTCCGCGCCGCGGCGCCGATATATCGAATAATATATTTCCTACAGCGGCGCAGTATTATTCGACAAATTTGCCGCCTCCGATCGTTGCTTTGACGTTGACTCGACAAATTTTGCCAATGCGCTGCCAAGAGGTGCATCAAAATTTATTCCAATACCACTAAAATCCGAGCCAATTCGTCCGAACATTGCCATTGCATTGAAGAAAAAAAACCTATTTCGCAAGTTAACGTTACAACATTATTCGCCGACGGGAAGCGCATTCTTTGAAATTAAAATTACGTCCGAGATGCTACTGCAGATTAACGTCATTACCCTATCCAACCAGTATTACAAGTATGATAATTATGACTCCCTCGAGCGTGTCTTCATCAGGATACCTAAATCCTAAACATATTATCTTCCTCTTGTTATACAATTTAATTAACGCATCAAACTCGAGTTGTTAGTTTTATTATGTTTTAATGACTCAACAATGCCATGGTAAAAATGAAATACACAACGCTCCATATATGTTTCAACGACAATTTCGTATAAGAAAATACAATATTTATATATTTACTGTGATAAAGGATGTCTGAATTTCTCCCAGTATTTCAGACTGTTTTTCGAATTAACTGAGAAAAAAGTATTATAAAAATACTAGACTTTATAGTAAGCGTCGGATGTATTTGTCTAATGTGACAAATACAACAATTACCGTGCAAGTCTAATAAAATATGCTGAAAACTTAGTATAAGATGATAGAAATTGAATAATAACAATAATAACAAGATTTATAATATATTTTACTAGACTCGAATAGTATTTCGTATAAGTAGACAAGTATTTCCCGTTTTCCTAGAAATTCTAGTATTTTTTACTATTCTTTTTTCTCAGTATATTAAAAATATCGAATGTTATGTTATAATTTAATAGAATTGACAGATCTAATCTGATATTAAATTAATATGACAGATTTACTCCGGTGTAAATCTCACTCTTTTTATTTTAGTTAGTTTTCAATTCAGACTTTGTCAGGAAGCTTCTCCCGCAGTATGGACATACATGTTTTTTTCTTAATCTATATACAACCATTTTTTTTATTTTCATACATAAAATTGTATAAGTTCATTTTTACTATGACAGTTGCGGTACAAGCATCACTTCTGGGCATTATTTTTACTTTTTTTTATATAAATCTCTTCTCGTTTCCTTCGTAAATAAATATTTACACAAGTGCACGAAAATTCCTGCAAAAAACGAGCGGTAAAAATACGTTGCAATGTCCATGAGTGTTTCCACCCTGCCGTTACATAAAAGCAAGAATCAAAAAGGGGGAAAAAAAAGAAAATACAGTTATTTTAAATTTTACAAAATATAAAAAGAAAACGGTCACTGAAGAGAGAGATGATTCACGGATTCGAATGATGACATGTGTCGTAACGCGAGCGCGCGATGTTACAATACGTTGGAAGCTAGTCGTCTTGCGTCCTTGTTCAACGCAACGCTCGTACTCCAAAACAACGGTGATAATGACTCACGGAGGGATCATTATTCACACGCCATACCGTCGAAATACACCGAGCCAGCTCAGCAATCACTGATTCAGCGTGACTGAAATACAACCTCAGTGTCAGCGCACTCTGGAAAACAACGACGAGTATTTCTGGGGGAGACTATGTTAAGAAAAGCGAATCGTCGCTGAGGAACACCGCAGGAAGGATAAATAAAGAAAGCCGCATTTTATATTAAACATCGATGCTTTATTTACGGAATACAATTCAATTTTATAACGCGCGACAGTTTAAATGTTTACCCACTAACGGACGTGATTATATATTTTTTCTGAAATTACAAAATGAAATTAGTTGTAAGAAGAAAAATGTATAAATTTCCACCGAAACGAGAACACAAATGGAACGTGGATAAAAAGAAAAATTGTCGATTGTTCCTTGGTTCTAATCCCGTAAATTTGACTGATTCGCATTCGAACCAGTTTGGTGACAGTTCATTTAAAGTTTAAGTGTCAATACTCGAATTGATCGTTCCGATAGTCACAGAAAACAAGCACCACCTTCGCACCAGTTAGAGTCAAACCATAATCATGCGTATCCGGTTCAATTAAAGCCGTACTTCCGTCAAATATCAATTCGCGATACGTTCTATTTGACTTAATCATGTTCAATTTCAAAGAAAAAAAAGTTATTCGACCGAAATTATTCGACCGAAGTACGGCTTGCGAAAATTGTGAAAACAACACTACAGCACTTATAGCGGCACTGTCACTGCGGCCAGCACAAACAATCGGATTCACTGTGGTTGAAAAGGGCGGTCCCGATCTGAAGGCGCGAATTCTTACAATAACAAACGAAAGTTCGAGTACTCTCGGAGGAGGGGGGGATTTCTTTTCACGGGAAGCGCCGCGGCAACTGGCCGGTTCGCGGCTATGGTCGAGGATGAACTAAGCGAGAGGTGGAAAGTTAGGTGTGACGTCGAGTTAGGCGCGGAATCCCCACTACAAAACGCGAGTTACCATCGCTAAACATGCGCACGTAGCCCTTTTTCCCCCGCCGAGCTGTTTCATTTTTATTTTCGAAAGCCCCGCGTCATGATAATGCTACCAATTTTCAACAATTAAACCTGATCGAGTTATTCGCTGGGATAGAGGTGCCAATACGTCGCGCCCATTTTTCTGTTTAAATTCAAAATTTACGGCGCGCGAAATGAAAAGGAAGAAGAAAGAAAAAGAAAAGAATGCGGCAAACGTTGCCATACTTTGTAACATTCGTTGGATAAATTTCGTATCTCGTTCCTATTCTGATAATTGTATGTTAGAATTTACCACAAATTTAGATAGAATTACAGCATTTTTGATCATTTTCACCATGTTTTTGTATTGTTTTTACCACACTTTGTGGGAGTAATGATAAAGAATTTATCGTTTGATTTCAGTAAAATGATAATTACATGCATTTTTATTATTTATTTCTTTTTATTCTTGCATATATAAGTCTACTTCTAGGTTGATTTCTATATATCTGCATCTAATTGTTATTTTTATTTATGTTCGTCATTTATTAGCTTTTAGTACTTTTGGCGAATATTTATTAATCGTTGCACAATTAAATGCGAAAAAATATATGATCCGATTGCACAAGAATTGTAGGAATGAAAATTTATAAGAAATGAATCGTTCATTTATAAATATTACATTTTTCCACTGTGAAATGATTCTTTAAATAACTAAGTGACCACGCATAAAATAGCAGAATCGATATATAAATTTGGAAAATTAATTTTAAATATAGTTTTCTTTTTTTTTACTTAGAATGATAGATAAAGAAAATTGATTTATTTAAATTTAGTAAATAAAAATACGTCATGTATTCTAAGTAATCGTTTAAATTTATGCAAATAATGTGCATTTAGTATTTAGTCGTGATTTATTACTAAATTATTAGCTTTATTTTCCTTTAAGAATTAGTAAATACTGATTTTTGATAGATCAAACTGTTAAATCGGATAAAATATCTTTGCGAACTTAAATGTCAATATAATTCAACTTTATAGTTCGAAAAAGTTTTACAGAATAGTCGCAATGAAAAATGTTAAACTGTAAATGTCTACTATATTCTTATATGCAAATTGGATCTGTCATCTATTTTATTGCCGAAGTAATAACTGAATTACATAAAAACAAATTATTAATAAATCTTTATAAATTAAACATAATAAATAAAAGTAAAGATAAATTTAAACACGTTATAAATACGTTTTATTAAGCAAACAACGTAATAATAATCAAATATTTTAGAATTAACATTTTCTTTTTCATCCACATTAAGAGAAATAAAATCGTTTAAAAACTACAGCAGAAATGTATGCAAGAAAATTCTTGATTTTACATACATAGAAAAAGTTAATTAAAATTTATATAAAAGAAAATAAATTTAATGATAATATCTTGAATTATAAAGAAAATATAATACTTTTCGTGTATTTCATTTACTTTATATTTTGTTCAAAAATCTAATATATATATATCCACATGTCATGCGGTGCTTGTAGAGTAGCTCTCACTATTTAAGTTACAAGATACGTGTCTGAATATTTCAAATTCAAATATTTGTTAAAATTAAGAGGGAAATTCAAAATTGGCTAATCCAGAATTATAGGTGGGGTGCAAATACCATTTCAAATGTATATATATACATACATGTATATTGTCTAAGTATAAAGGGACCAATGTGTTCTTATTGCAACACTATTAGTAGTTGGCATAATATTCCTTTTCCGTGTATTTACCTATATATCAATTGTTTTTCTGATATAATTGGTTACTCTATTTTATATTCAAGTTTCAAAAGATAATTTCAAATTCTAAGATCATTGTTTTCGTAAATATTACGTGCCAAAAGATTTGATGAGAGTTAGTTACGGAATATTTTGATATTTCTCAAGAAGATCATATCTGACCTATGTGCCTGGCTGTTCGCCATATTTCTTACGCCTAATTTTGCTACGCATAAATTTTGGATGCAGTAATTCTTTCATGTAAATTGTAAATAAAACTTTTGTGCTCATTATATCAGGTCACCCAAGCGGTAAATAATTCACTTGGGATTATTAAAATTTATATTTTAATAAGAATTTTCAATGAATATCAAGCACTATTAATATGATACACGAGAAGATCTATTTGAAAACACTAAATTTAAAAGAAACATTATACACTAAAACCTTAAACTTTCTTCAACATAATTACAAGACATACTTAGGCGAGTGAAGTATGCACTTCAAGAATTTCAACAATTTGTTTTTGAATTAGAAATTCGAGAAATGTGCCACATTATACCAGAAAGAGAGCAATATTTATCTTTTTTACTTTTCTACCATTAAACATTTTAACTGCAACGTCTGATTGCCATTAAATTAAAATATATATTAAAAATTTATACTTTATATAATTATAAATATTACAAATAAATACATTAACATATAATTAAATATTTAATAAATAATTAGTACACATTAATTAGTTACTGCGTATTAAAATAAGTTATTTTGTATATAAATTCTTATGCATTTAATTTATTTTATATAAGTTTATATAATTTTATTATCCCTGTAATTAATAAAACAAATATTTTTATTGTGTGAAAAATTTGGATGATTTTAATTTGTTTAGTAAACAATTTCAATATCGTTAATTTTAATTCTAATATCTTTAACTCTTCGACTTAAATTACGTTTCATTTTTGAGACGTTTATTTATAAAAATAAGATCCATAAATTAATTGAATTCGACGTATATACGACATATGTCCATAATGCATATAAGACACACAAGAAAATGTTTTAAGTTGTTTTAATTAATGAATAATTAAACATGCACAATTTTTATTGAATTTTATAAAAGTCTAAATATGACAATGTTACACTCACAAAACTGTCTACACAAAATATTCTTATATTAAATAGGATTTCCATTCATTACATGGACAAAACGAAATTCTATTTATAATAAGAATAAATAATTCTTACAAAGCATATATTTATCTAAAGAATGATTCCACTTATATTAAATGGATTTTTTTTCAAGAAAAGAATAAAAATAGTTTTAGTTTAAGAATATTCAACAGATGATACAAATTTAATCTAACAGTTGCATGCAGTATATATAAATATGTACATATCCACACTACATATGAAAATATGTATATTTTAAATTGTTCGAAGCACTAATTTATCTTGAAATTTGTAAACACAATATAATTAATTAAACAACACTGACCGAACGTAACTAATTTAATACGAATGGAACACAGGTCGAAACAATACTGCGACGATGACAGCTGAACTAGGCTTATATATTTACAAATAGACATATTCTTATAATAAACAGAAATCTCATTAGTATTATCTGAGATAAGATTTATCATTAAATTAATTTCCTTTTGATATAAAACTTAAATTTATTGTATACTAACTGAATATTCTTATTTTTAATTGATTTTCTATTAGTATTAATTGGACAATGTTCTTTGTACAATTTTCTTAAAGTAAGTATATTTTTTTTCTAAGTGTATTACTTAGTTTGTTAAAACAGCCAATGAACCTGCAATAATCTTCAAGTTCAGTATCAAATGATTTTAAAAATAATTTGTTGTTTACTAAATGTGAAGAAAACAACAAGGTTTTTAATTAAACGCGATATATGTTATACTATGATTTAAAGCTTTACAAATGTAAGACAATGTTGAATAATTCAATATTTCATCACTTGGAATGAGAAGAGTTTGTGTAATCTCAATTTCAAGGACTATGTTACACTGAGTTCCAAATTAAATAGTTTACATGTTTTCAAATCAGCAACTGCAAACATGTTAAGAATAATCCATTAATTCAAGAGCACCTTGCAGCGGTATCTATTTTCAGAATCATAATTTTCGCACTTGAGTTTTTATATACACTAATTTATTTGCACGTGTTACACTTTTGTAACCAAATATTTGTTTCTTATATTTTCACGTACTTACCGAATTCTTTAACGCAAATACTTGTGTTAAAATAATTATCATTTCAACAAAATACGTCATTTCAATAATATATTTCTTCGATAGAAATGTTTTATTATACATACAAGAGATTGTTCGATCATGTACGGGGGCGTCGACTTAAGGTCTCGTCAGCCCGTTCTAACTCTAAGAGTTTTTGCGTGAGAGACACGTGGCGAACTTTCCCGGAGAGTAATTGAAAACAGTTTATTGAAAATAGTTAATATATTTTCTAGTTTAGAAGACAATTCAAAATGGAAAAATCCGAAATAAATCGCATTTTCGTTTAACGATTAAAATATATAAAGAAGTGTAGAAGTATAAAGTATGAAGTTTAAAAGATTAAAATTTGTATCAATTTCTAGTGTCGTTATAAGAATACTGATTGTGAATTTACCTTTTTCTAAACAATTTACAGAAAGAAAAGGATTGTATTATGAGACAGTTGTACCCGATGACGATACTGAACACGGTGCAGAAGTCGATGGTAAACCATCGGTTGGTTTACCATTCGGTACTAGTTTGGGTGTTAAACCTAAAAAATCTAAAGATGTTGTAGAATTAGATGAGGAAGGGCTACCACTTCAGCCCGGCGATGAATCTATGCCGTGGCGTATAGGGCGTGTAGTCCATCGCCCTATTCGCCGGCGTAAAGTGAAACCCAGTATTCAAGACACTTCCTTAGAAAAAATTCAAGATATAAGTCAAATAAAGTCCGTTAAACCGTGGACAGAGGAAGAAGTTACATTGAAGAAAGCTCCGCACATTATTCGAGAACTTCCGAAAGAAACATTAGAGAATGTAGAACTACGTTCGGTAAAAACAGAAAAGAAGGATATCAAAAAGGAAACACTAGAAAAAGTAGAATTAAAACAAGTAATTAAAGACTCGGTGGATGTAATACAGGAGGAAGTAAGACAAGAAACGCGGCATTATACGGAAGAAGAGGATACAACTCTACTGGACATCACGAAGAAAATAGATGTTACGAAACGAAAACCTGAAAAGGGCATAAAAGATGAAAAATTGGAGCAACCTAAACCGTGGACAGAAGAAAAAATCGAATTAAAGAAAGCTAAGCCTGAGAGGAAAGAAATACCCAAGGAAGAAGTAGAAGATGTGAAATTAAAACCAACGAAAATAGAAAAGGCTACAATTCGTAAGCCGGAATTAGAACGCGTAGACTTAAGACCAACTGTGAAAGAAACCTCGACTGTAGAAAATGTAGAAATAATCACGACAGATCAATATCTAGAGGAAGAAGATACAACATTGATTGATATTAAGAAAAAAGTAGATATTTCGAAACGTAAACCAGAAAGAATTCCCAAAGATGAAAGACCAGAGCAACCCAAACCATGGACCGAAGAAATTATTACGCTTAAAAAGGCTAAACCTGAAAAGAAAGAAATACCTAAAGAAACAATAGAAGATGTGGAATTAAAACCAACAAAACCAGAAAAAGCCGTTATAGATAAACCAAAATTAGAACGTGTTGATTTGAAATCAAAAGTAAAAGGAAAAGAGATCACAGAAAAAACAGAAGCAGTTATTATTACTGGAGAGTATGTTGAAGAAGAAGATACAACATTGATTGACATCAAGAAAAAAGTAGACATTTCGAAGCGTAAACCAGAAAGAATTCCCAAAGACGAAAGACCAGAGCAACCTAAACCATGGACCGAAGAAATTATTACTCTTAAGAAAGCTAAACCCGAAAAGAAAGAAATACCTAAAGAAACAATAGAAGATGTGGCACTAAAACCAGCAAAACCAGAAAAAGCCTTTATAGATAAACCAAAGTTAGAACGTGTTGATTTGAAATCAACAGTAAAAGAAAAAGAGATCACAGAAAAAACAGAAGCAGTTACTACTACTGGAGAGTATGTTGAAGAAGAAGATACAACATTGATTGGTATTAAGAAAAAAGTAGACATTACGAAACGTAGGCCAGAAAAAATTCCCAAAGACGAAAGACCAGAGCAACCCAAACCATGGACCGAAGAAATAATTACTCTTAAAAAGGCTAAACCTGAAAAGAAAGAAATACCTAAAGAAACAATAGAAGATGTGGAGCTAAAACCAGCAAGACCAGAAAAAGCTGTTATAGATAAACCAAAGTTAGAACGTATTGATTTGAAATCAACAGTGAAAGAAAAAGAGATCACAGAAAAAGCAGAAGCAGTTACTACTACTGGAGAGTATGTTGAAGAAGAAGATACAACATTGATTGATATTAAGAAAAAAGTAGATATTTCGAAACGTAAACCAGAAAGAATTCCCAAAGATGAAAGACCAGAGCAACCCAAACCATGGACCGAAGAAATAATTACACTTAAAAAGGCTAAACCCGAAAAGAAAGAAATACCTAAAGAAACGTTAGAAGAGGTAGAATTAAAACCAGCAAAACCAGAAAAAGCCGTTACAGATAAACCAAAGTTAGAACGTATTGATTTGAAATCAACAGTGAAAGAAAAAGAGATCACAGAAAAAGCAGAAGCAGTTACTACTACTGGAGAGTATGTTGAAGAAGAAGATACAACATTGATTGGTATTAAGAAAAAAGTAGACATTTCGAAACGTAGGCCAGAAAGAATTCCCAAAGACGAAAGACCAGAGAAACCTAAACCATGGACCGAAGAAATTATTACTCTTAAGAAAGCAAAGCCCGAAAAGAAAGAAATACCTAAAGAAACAATAGAAGATGTAGAATTAAAACCAACAAAACCAGAAAAAGCTGAAATTCGTAAACCAGAACTGGACCATGCTGATTTGAAACCAGTTATAAAAGAAGCAGAAACTACAAAACAAGCTGAAGTAGTTACCACCGTCGGAGAATATGCTGAAGAAGAGGATAAAACATTAATTGATGTTAGGAAAAAAGTTGACATTTCGAAACTAAAACCAGAAAAAGTTGAACGACCAGAGAAACCGAAGCCGTGGACGGAAGAAAAAGTTACATTAAAGAAAGCTAAGCCTGAAAAGAAGGAAACGCCAAAAGAAACAATAGAAGATGTGGCACTAAAACCAGCAAAACCAGAAAAAGCCTTTATAGATAAACCAAAGTTAGAACGTGTTGATTTGAAATCAACAGTGAAAGAAAAAGAAATTACAGAAAAAGCAGAAGTAGTTACTACCACTGGAGAGTATGTTGAAGAAGAAGATACAACACTGATTGATATTATGAAAAAAGTAGACGTTTCGAAACGTAAGCCGGAAAAAATTCCTAAGGATGAAAAACTAGAGCAACCCAAACCATGGACCGAAGAAATTATTACTCTTAAGAAAGCTAAACCTGAAAAGAAAGAAATACCTAAAGAAACGATAGAAGATGTAGAATTGAAACCAGCAAAACCAAAGAAAGTACAAGAAAAACCAATATTAGAGGATACAAAAGTAACAACTGTTTCAGAAACAAAAATAACTGATATAATAACAGAAACAGGGGAGTACATAGAGGAAGAAGATATATCATTATTAACTCTAAAGAAGAAAGAAGATGTTTCTAAGCGTAAACCAGAAAAGCTTCCGAAGGATGAAATAATCACAGAAACAAAACCATGGACAGAAGAAAAAGTAACGTTAAAAAGGACAGTCACGGAAAAGCGAATCATTCCAAAGGACAAACCTCACGAAGTTAAGTTAAAAACTACGACACAAGAAAAGTTAGACGAAGTAGATAAAATTACAGAAGTTAAAAAGGATATCTATACTGACTATAAAGAAGAAGAAGATATCACATCAGTACATTTACGAAAGTCAGTAGATGAAACATTTAAAAGCGAAACATCAATTCCAGAAGTAAAAGAAAAGGAGTTAGAAAAACCAGATGAAATTACAAAGCTACCTTGGATTCGTGGAAAGAAAGCGAAAAAAGTAGAAAAACCAGAAAAAGAATTACAGCCTGAACAAGTAGTAGGTTTACCAGAAGAAGAAAAACCAAGTGATGTAACAGAATTACCTTGGGGGCGTATGATTAAACCAAAGAAAATTA
The DNA here is from genome assembly GCA_022817305.1 of Leptoteleia sp. ZL-2020. Taxonomy (NCBI): domain Eukaryota; kingdom Metazoa; phylum Arthropoda; class Insecta; order Hymenoptera; family Scelionidae; genus Leptoteleia; species Leptoteleia sp. ZL-2020. The sequence goes on along the minus strand of JABFPN010000085.1, from coordinate 31,961 downwards.
TTGAAAAACCACAAGAACAAGAAGAAACAGTTACCCTTAAACCTACGCCAAAACGAAAACCGGAGGATAAAAAGGAAGTTTCTGAAATTTCTCTGAAACCGGTAACTCCTAAACCCAAAGATGAAATAACAACTGCAGAAATATCACTAAAGCCTGTACCAGAAAAACCTAAAGATAAAGTAAGCAAAGAGATTTTACAACCAGAAAAAGCTCCAAAAGAAGAAGAAATTAAAGAAATAGATGAAGTATCACAAGTTCCTTGGATTCGTGGAAAGAAAGCGAAAAAAGTAGAAAAACCAGAGAAAGAATTACAGCCTGAACAGGTAGTAGGTATACCAGAAGAAGAAAAACCAAGTGATGTAACAGAATTACCTTGGGGGCGTATGATTAAACCAAAGAAAATAATTGAAAAACCACAAGAACAAGAAGAAACAGTTACCCTTAAACCTACGCCAAAACGAAAACCGGAGGATAAAAAGGAAGTTTCTGAAATATCTCTGAAACCGGTAACTCCGAAACCCAAAGATGAAATAACAACTGCAGAAATATCACTAAAGCCTGTACCAGAAAAACCTAAAGAAGAAGTAAGCAAAGAGATTTTACATCCAGAAAAGGCTCCGAAAGAAGAAATTGAAAAAATAGATGAAGTATCACAAGTTCCTTGGATTCGTGGAAAGAAAGCGAAAAAAGTAGAAAAACCAGAAAAAGAATTACAGCCTGAACAAGTAGTAGATTTACCAGAAGAAGAAAAACCAAGTGATGTTACAGAATTACCTTGGGGACGTATGATTAAACCAAAGAAAATTATCGAAAAGCCACAAGAGCAAGAAGAAACAATTACCCTTAAACCTACGCCTAAACGAAAACCGGAGGATAAAAAGGAAGTTTCTGAAATATCTCTGAAACCGGTAACTCCTAAACCCAAAGACGAAATAGCATCTAAAGAAATCATATTAAAACCTGTAGAAAAACCAGAAGAATTAAAACCTGAACAGACGATAGACATACCGGAGGAAGAAAAGCCGACGGATAAAAGTGAACTGCCATGGAGACGAACTAAGAAACCAAAGAAAGTGATAGAAAAACCAATTGAACAAAAGGAAGAGGTTATTTTAAAACCCATTCCTCGAAAAAAGCCAGAGGATGTAAAGGAGGTTTCCGAAATTACTTTGAAACCAATTCCAACGAAACCAAAAGACGAAATTGCGACAAAAGAAATATCTTTAAAACCTGTACCAGAAAAAACGAAAGAGGAAGTAGACAAAGAGATTTTGCAACTAGAAACAACTACGAAAGAAGAAATAGAAATAACGGAGGAAACAACTAAAATACCTTGGGTACGTGGCAAAAAGACCGTAGAAAAAATCAAACCAAAAGAAATATTGCAACCTGAGGAAGTATCAAAGATATCGGAAGAAGATAAAATACCCGAGAAAACTGATTTGCCCTGGAGACGTGCTTCGAAATCGAAAAAAGTTATAGAAAAAGCAGAAGAACAAGTAGAGGAAGTGGTTTTGAAACCCATTTCAAGGAAAAAGCCAGATGAGAAAAAAGAAGTTGCTGAAATTTCACTGAAGCCCATAACTCCGAAACCCAAAGATGAAGTAACAACTGCAGAAATATCACTAAAACCTGTACCAGAAAAACCTAAAGATGAAGTAAGCAAAGAGATTTTACATCCAGAAAAAGCTCCAAAAGAAGAAAGTATTAAAGAAATAGATGAAGTATCACAAGTGCCTTGGATTCGCGGAAAGAAAGCGAAAAAAGTAGAAAAACCAGAAGAAGAATTAAAACCTGAACAGGCGGTAGATGTCCCGGAGGAAGAAAAACCGACCGATAAAAGTGAACTGCCATGGAGACGAACTAAGAAACCAAAGAAAGTTATAGAAAAACCAATTGAACAAAAGGAAGAGGTTATTTTGAAACCCATTCCTCGAAAAAAGCCAGAGGATGTGAAAGAGGTTTCCGAAATTACTTTGAAACCAATTCCAGAGAAACCAAAAGACGAAATTGCGACAAAAGAAATATCTTTGAAACCTGTACCAGAAAAAACGAAAGAGGAAGTAGACAAAGAGGTCGAACGTGTAGAAACAACTACGAAAGAAGAAATAGAAATAACGGAGGAAACAACCAAAATACCTTGGGTACGTGGCAAAAAGACCGTAGAAAAAATCAAACCAAAAGAAATATTGCAACCTGAGGAAGTATCAAAGATATCGGAAGTAGAGAAAACGACGGATAAGACTGATTTCAGTTTAAAACGAAAATCAAAACAGAAAAAAGTAATAGAAAAAGAAGAAGAGGTTATAGAAGAAGTGGTTCTTAAACCTACGCCTAAACGAAAACCGGAGGACAAAAAGGAAATTTCAGAAATATCCCTGAAACCAATAACTCCGAAACCCAAAGATGAAGTAACAGAAATATCATTGGAATCTAAAGAGGTGTTACAGCCAGAAGAAACTCCAAAGGAAAAGAAAGTTGATAAACCTGAGGAAACTGTACAACTTCCTTGGGTACGTGGTAAAAAGGCCAAGAAAGTAGAAAAACCGGAAGAAACAATACAACCTAAACAAGTACCTGAAATTCCAACAGAAGAAGTACCAACTGATAAGAGTGAAGCTCCTTGGAGACGTGTTTCTAAGCCAAAGAAAATTATAGAAAAACCAGATGAAGTCGAACAAGTTATTCTTAAACCTGTTCCTAAAAGAACGCCTGATGATGTAAAAGAAGTTTCAGAAATTTCATTGAAAACAGTCACTCGGAAACCTAAGGATGAAATTGAGAAAGAAGAAGTGACATTGAAACCCATACCGAAAAAAGTAAAAGAGGAAGTTAAAAAAGAAATTTTACAACCAGAAGAAGTTCCAAAAGAGAAGGAAATAGAAAAACCAGAGGAAACAAGTGAATTGCCTTGGATACGTGGTAAGAAAACTAAAAAAGTTCAAAAACCGGAAGAAAAACTACCAGCTGAACAAGTACCAGAAAAGCCAGAAGAGGAAAAACCAACTGACAAAAGTGAATTGCCCTGGAGGCGCACTAGAAAACCGAAGAAAAAAGTTGTTGAATTCGAAGAAGAAGTTACAATTGTCCCCATCAATCAAGAACACATTGTTGCTGAAGTATCAGAAGTACACGAAGAAAAAGAAATATTATGCGTTGAAAAACAAACTGAAGTTCAATTGAAATCATTACCTAAAGATTCAGTTAAATTACCTGTGAAACCAGAAGAAGTATTCCCAATGTTAGTGGAAGAGGTCGAAAATAAAGTTGAGGAAACGCGCGAGGATGAAAAATCAACGATTACATTGAAAAAGAAAACCAAAAAAGTAACAAAGGACATAGTTCCGAAGGTTCCAGAAGTGCCGGAAAGTGAAGCGCCTGAAAAAGTTGTTATCACAAAAGATATAAAACCGGAAGTGAAAGAAATCGAAGAAACACATACCGAAGACGTAATTACTAGTAAAACGATAGACGTAATTAAGAAAAAGGATAAAGAAAAACGCCATGAAAGAACTCAAATCGATATTTCGATATTAGACCAAGAAAAAACTGCTGCACCTAGATTTATTCAGAAGCTGAAACCAACTATTGCCGAACCAGATAAACCAGCTAAACTTACTTGCACCGTGTTCGGTAGTCCATTCCCCAATGTCTCATGGTACCAAAATGGGCAAGAGCTTTTCGCTAGTGAAAAATATATCATGACAGTCGTAGAGACTACTGCCACACTAGAGATAGTTCAAGTGAAAGAAGAAGATGTTGGCATGTATACATGTCAAATATCAAATCCCGCTGGAGTAGCTACATCTACTGTCAACCTTATTATATTTGGTACTCATTTAGTATTAAGCAAGTTCTCCGTAACTGCTTGCACTGATTTCTTGTGTGTGTACTTTAAAAATAATGTAATTTATATTAATATATTAACTAGTTATAAAATAAATGTTTATTGGCAATATATACATATGTATAAAGCCAATATATTCAAATGTATAATGGCTAAAATTAAAAATTTTGGTCATTATTGGATAGAGCATCCCTCCCCCTCGAAACCTATACTTTTTTATATGAAACCGGCGTGTTTTTTCACGCTGATCACGAAAATAACATATATAACATGTATAATTACGAAAAGCTTTTATTTTTTCAGATTTGTAATCAATGTGAAAAAGCATGTCGATTTCATAAAAAGAAAATTGGAAGGGGGGTTAAAAATATCCAATAACTACCAAAATATTTAGCCTATATATCATTTACAAGCAATTTTATAAATCAGCTATAATCGTACGTGTGTATCTAGTAAAACAAATATGTACAAACTACAATGCATGTGTTATTAACAATTTCAGTTTTATAGTGATTTTTATAATAATGCATTTTAATATGATAAGCAATGTTTTGTTTTACTAGAAATATCAAATAAAAGCATGCAAGAATTTTTTTCACTTTTACAATATATTAATTTTTTAATGCCTGCAATAATAAAATAAAATATTCAATTTCCAAACCAACACAAATGCTAAGAATTAAGAAATAAAAAACTGAAACAACGAGAATGTGACAACCTTAACGTCGACAATTGTTCTTGTTACTAACAGCAATTCTCGATTGAAAAATAATGGTATTTTTAAAAATTGCGAATAAGATACACGACACGTGTACCGAAAATACTGTTTTCCGTTACTGTAGAGTTACACATACTGAAATATATTCCTATTCTTCATAAAACTATATATTATAACGGATAATAGATAACAGATAAAGGTATCTTTTTATTGCAATAATGTGTGTTGTATAGATTTGCTTTCACGCATATAATCAAGCGTATTGGAATTGTTGTCTTTTGAGTGTTATACTAAAATATTCTTTTGAGTGTTATACTAAAATAATAAAAACCCAAATATATCTAACCATAAACTATTTATACAGAAAAAGAAAAGGAAGGCACAGCTCCGCACTTTATTCAACCTGTTAAACCATTGATGGTGGAAGAACACAAACCAGCTACATTGGAATGCACCGTAACAGGAACTCCTGCACCAGAGGTCAAATGGTACCGCGGAGATACCGAAATAAAGCCACAAAAGGGAAAAGTTGAGATCACATTACAACCAACTGGCGAAGCTAAATTGACAATATTAGAACCAACTCCTGAAGACGAAACAATTTACCGAGTACGAGCCGTAAATAAATTTGGCCGGGCAGAATGCAGGGCAAACCTTGTTATCAGCAATGTAGCAGTGGTCTCCCAACCGGAAGTATTGCAAGCTCCCAAAATAACAAATCCGGTACCCGCAAAGGTAGCTGAGATTGGTACACCTTTGAAATTAACCGCGGAATTCGAAAGCAAGTCGAAGCCAGATGTTAAGTGGTTCAAAAACGGCACTGAAATAAAACCGTCCGATAAGAGCAACATTAAAATCTACGAAACTTCAACCGATCTTGTTATTTCGGACCTAACAAAGAAAGATACCGGGAAGTACGAGGTAAGGGTAAAAAATCAAGCGGGCGAAGCGAGAAGTGCTGGATCTGTGACGGTCACCGAAAAGGAAGAGGTCCCGGAAGAAATTAAAGCCCCGCGATTTATTCAACCAATTCAACCGCAAATCGTATCGCCAGGGGAAGTTGTTATAATGGAAACTAAAGTTGATTCTTATCCTACAGCTACATTCCAATGGTTCTTTGAAAACAGGCCAATTATGGTAATTCCTTTTAATTTCATTGTTCCCTTATGTTCCCATGTAAAAATCAATAAGTATGTCACATATATGATTTGTACTGCATAAATGTCTCATATAAGTGACATACATTACAACATATATCGCGCATATACGCAACATATACGGTAAACATATATATCACATATATAAATGTTTACCTGGATTGCCCGATTTTTAATAAAATATTTATTTACTATATTTATGTCATTTAAATTCAAATGCCTCTTCTTTTTATTTTACAGGCTTCTCACGAAGTGAAAATTGTTTCTCAAGAAAATAAATCCGTGTTATTGATTAATGAAATCAAACCAAAATTGGTTGGTACCTACACGTGTCGTGCAGAAAATACAGCCGGATCAGTAACTTCAACCGCAACAGTCAACATTTTAGACACAACTTGGGAAGAGACAGTTGAATTAGTTTCACCAACGTTCGTAAAGAAATTAACGCCAGTTATAGTTACCGAAAAGGACAATGTTAATTTAACTTGCATCATACAAGGAAAGCCTATACCTAAAGTTCAGTGGTATCATGATAAGAAACCGGTTAAAGAAGGAAAGCAAATTACGATTATACAAGACACAGAAGGTGTTTGTTGTTTAGCGATTTCCGAAGTTATTCCTGAAAATGCTGGGGAATATACTTGTCGAGCAGTAAATCCTGTTGGTGAAGCAGTGTGTACAGCTTCTCTAGTAGTCGAATGTACGTATAAAATATTTTAATAAACTTTTCTGAATTAATCATGTTAATTTTCCAAAATTATTTCATTATTCAGTGAAATAATTCTTTGTATAAAATCGTTACGAATAACTTTCGTATAAAATTTAAGTTTCAATGACATTTAAGATGTAAACTAATAAGGACAAATTGTACATCGTATCGTATCGTAAATTAATGCAATTTATGCAAGGTCTTAAATAGATATTTGACAAAGAATTAATAAATTTTCCCGCGATAACTTTGATAAAGATATACGAATATATATCATAAAATTTATGAAATTAAATTTCATTTCAGCATACGAAGAGATCGAAGATATTCACATTACAACAACCAGAGTGGCAAAGGTACGTAATACAATATTAATGATTAAGTAATAAATCATTTTTCATTAAAATTATCCAAATACCAATTGTAAGCCAATCATTTCTATAATTTCAATTTTTTTAAATAACAAAATAATTAATTATAGTTTACGTACATACCTTTATTTCTTGAAAACGTGTAGGCAGTCCAGTAATTGAATCCATATGCTTCTTTCCAGGAGAAACCATTACATGTTGAAGAGGTCACGGAATTTGCACCTGAAATAATTAAAGATCTTCCTCAGTTAGTTCCTGCAAAGGATGGTGAACTAATAAGGTAAAATGAATAATTAAATAAATATAGGTAAAAATTTATATATGTGACATGTATGTTTACCATTATTGTCACATATATATCTCATATATGTCCCATATATGTTGTATACATGTCTCATATATATCTCATATGTGTTAATTTTAAATGGTATATTATATACACCATATATGTATATAATATATTCAATATGATTTATAAATTTTTAGATTGGAAGCTAAAGCAATTGGTAAACCTAAGCCAACATTGAAATGGTTGAAAGAAGGAGTAGAAATAATTCCATCAAATGAATTCCAAATTGAAGAACTCGACGACGGAACGTCCATACTCACTATCTCCGAAACTTATCCTGATGACACAGGTGAGATTGTGTTCGAAGCACATAATCCACTTGGAGTATCGACTACGACCACTTACTTATCAGTACAAGGTATGATATTTCTTTTATATCCATTAAGATTTATAATAGATTCATATAAATTTAATTCTGTATTAATAACACTTTGATTGAAGTTGCTTTCAGAACGGCGTGGGATATTAAGCATAATCTCAAAATCTTAATTCCTCCCAATAACCTTCTCTATCCTCATTTAACCTTCTCTATCCTATATTATGAATATTACAAACCAATAAAATTCATTTCACTCATTTCACATTGTACATATAAATAAACTCACTTTCATCTTTAGTTTCCACTAACATTTTTATTTAAATTATCAATTTACAATGGAAATAATTGCGTAAATATATTTATTCATACATATTCGTATATTTACAGGTATTGTAGGAACTAAAGAATACAGAAAACCAAAGTGGGTGACAGAAATGGAAGAAATGCAGGAGGCTTTACGAGGTAAGAATCAAAGTTCAGGATCCTGCATGCTGAGTGTAAGCACTTACGATTTTTCAACTGATAGTTTAAACGAAAGCTCTACCCTGTGCGACGATACATCCTCTCAGCAAGACAGCTCCACTTTAGTAAGCGACTGTTCGTCGACAAAAACTTTAATAAATATCGAAAATATTTATCCGGAGAAATATTTCAAAAAGGTTCCATCGAAGCGATGCTTCTTGGATATCGTAACGAATACCTGGCCTCGGAATGTCGAGAAGAATGTTAAATCTGATTACGATGAATCGAACAAAGTGGACTTTTTATCTGAAACGGCAATAGAATGCGCAAGATCGGGGCAAGGAAAAAATGTCTTCTTACCTGACAAATCTGACGTGCGAACTAACGCACAGTCATTTAACAGTTCATTGAATAAATATTATGAAAAATCTAGAAAACCCGATAAGAAAATTAATCATAATAGTTTGAAGGAAAAGTCTGACGAATGCTTTGTGCAAAAGAAACCAAGCAAAGCGAAAACATCGATAAAATCGAAACGATTGAAAAAGCGAGATAGAGCTGAGGAATATTCGTTTAGTAGGAAAGGATCGTTGTCGTCGTCGGATGAAAAAATCAAGACTATTCGAAGTAAATCTCAGTCGCCCACGGGAAACAGGAAAGTTCAACTTGCAAATCAGTCGAAATCTCAATCCCCACCACCTGGTAGAAATTTAAAATGCAAAAGTGATGTTCAAAGTAATAAAATTTGCTCCGAAAAGAATGATACATCAGAAGGTATTGAACAGACAGGTGTCAAAGTGATTTTAGACTTCTCCGATTTTCCACCTCCAAATTTTCGAAATTTCAACCCAGAAGCAGCTTCGAATAACGCGTACTTTAATTCATCTGAGGTTGGTAATAATAAATTTTATCTTTCACCGATCGAAGAGTACAGCGAAGCATCTACGAGCAGTAGTAATCATAGTCGCTCTTTAATGAAATCTCAAAATCTGGAACAAAAGAAATCTAATATTCAGACGGAAGTAAGTAATAAGTCTTGTCCTGAGATACAATATGATCCTGTCAGAAAGTATCACACTTATCCAAAATCGAGGATTCCAATTCCAAAGAGGTTTGACGCTCGTCGAGGTTTTAAAACTTTAGTGGACACCAATATATATCCACTGGAACCAAGAGAGATAGATTTAGATGCTTACCAACAATTGCATACAGCAGATAGTCAAGAAGAGTTGCAAGAATTTTTATTACTTGAAAGCCAATGCAGCGGCAATCTCGGATTGGCAGAAAACATTTCGAATTCAGAAATTTTCTGTTACGAGCCAAACAGTGAGCATGAAAGAGACACCATGTCAGGTACTTTTTTATTTGCAATAATAACATAATTATACAGAAACGATATTTATAAATGATAAAATATAGGAAAACTAGTCTCTGGTTAAAAAAAAAATTAAATTGGTTAAAAGATTACAATAATTTATTACAAGAAGTTTCAAATGAAAATTGTAATTGTCTATAAGTGTTTGAAAAATTAACAACATTTTGAGTTTTAAAGGTCCTAATTAAATTCAAACCTTTAAAATCAATAATCTATTGTAATTTAAGAAATAATACAAATCATTTATAACTTTTCTGTGTAATGCTTTATATTACATATATTAATAACTAATCAAATGAGAAATTGCAAATTTTGATTTTATATATAACAGTGTGTTTCGCTTATTTTAATTGTATGCTTGTTATGTGTTTTGTACGTGTTAGATTACTGACAATGGAGTCTAGTCTATCAATAATCAAACAGGCATTCTATCAGGTAATTATCTAGTCCTTTTATTTTGATTAAAAATATATAGAAAAACAATAAAATAAGAACTGCCATTAATGTAAACAATTTCCATAAATTTCTAGTATTTTTCATTTTTATAAATTATATTTTATTCTTCAAAATTCTGACATATAAAATAAAATAATTTGTAATTTAATTGTATTTTAAATAAAAAAGGATTTTCATTATTAATTTTTTAGCTACGCAAGCTGTTCCACGTTTTATTCAAGAAATCACAGATATATATGTGCAAGAAGGTGGAAAGGTCGTTTTCGAATGTTCTTATTCGGGAAATCCTGCTCCAGGTAAATGTTGTATATTTGTTAAATGAAAGCTTACTTCATTAAGGGGAAATATCTTTGGATGGCGGTATCTAAATGGAGATATCTTTTGGAAATCGTTTAATCAACTACTTAGATGTTAGGTTGAAAACCATTTCCATTTCCAAATATGTATTATTAAGGAGGTTGTATCAAGTCTGAGTTGGCTATCCTGTGATGTATCACCTTAAAAAGATCTTATAACATGTAAAAGTTAAATTTCAAATCATACTTATTTATAATTGTCTAGAAGCACTTATAGTTCACTAGTATATAATTTACTAGTATAATTTTTGTCATAGATTTTGGAGATACTTTAAATTGCAATAGTTTAACTTAACAGAATTCATCTTATACTTAATTTTATTTTACTTTCTGTATCAGATGTCGTCTGGTATAAAGATGACAGACTGGTAAGGAATACCGATAATGTAAAAGTTCAATTACTGGAAAAGGAGAAGAAAACAACATTAACGATTAGGAGAGCAAGTAAGGAAGATGATGCCACTTACATTTGCAAAGCTACCAGCGAAATAGGATTGGCAACAACCAAAGCGAAATTACGCGTTACCGGTAAGACTTCACAAATTAATAATGAAATACCATATATTTCAGATATTTTATGTTCATACTCGTTAATGCTTACAGAAGGTACAGGTGCTCCCGCACCGGATGAAGAAACACCTGACTGGGATGTTCCCGAGGAAGTGGTGAAAGAGAAACCTCGTAAAAAGAAGAAGCTCGAACTTAAAAAGGCTAAGGAAACCAAAGAGAAAATAAAACGCGAAAAAGTTACAATAGAGAAAAGAACCACATCGGAAGAAAAGGCCACTCCATCGGAACAACCCGAAGACAGGTAAATGTCAAACGAAGCAAATATGTTCGATGCAATTTTATTATACAGAATGAACTAATTATTTCGAATCTTTCAGACAAATTGTTGACGTCGAAGAAACGCAAGTCTTGGAGTCTGTTATGCAAATATCAGAAGTTCTTGAAAAGGTATGCGTTTTCATTATAAAACAATTATTTATTCATAAATAATAACGCTATTTGACCACGAAGGAATTGAGAGACTATTAGAATAAATTACAAGTCGTGGTCGGGTAGTGTTATCACCTAACTGATGTAAATTGGAAATTACCTTATCAAAATATTTAATTGACATTAAGAAAGAAATAGAAGAAATGCTCTAATATATAATAATTAAAAATGAAAATATATAAATAGCTGCAAGATATGAGAATTCCTTACACAAAGTAGATAAAAATTTTAATATCAATTCACTCATTACTTTATAGCCAACCCAGGCAGAAAGAATTGTACCAATTCAAGAACCAGTTACGACAGAAATGGTCGCTACTATGAAGCAAGTTGACCATAAGCCGAAAGAAATAATTCCAACATTACCGGAAAAAGCGGAAAGAGTCTTAGAAGAGCAACAAGGTGTGATGATAATATCCGAGATGCCAATGGAAGACAAAGTCACCGACTTTACTGTTGAGACGACAATTGATAAGGCAGACGTGAAGTCCGACGTGCTCGAAACTGTGTCAGTGAGCGAAGTCCACACGGAAACGGAAGTGAAGGAATTTAAAAGGAGAAAGAAGCCGAAGACGGAAAAGGCTAAAGCAACATTGGTACAAGAAGACAGCGTCACCGTGACGGAAGTTCTGGTGGAACAAATAATTGAGGAACAAAAGGAAAACATTGCCGAGGAAGTGAACGAAATCATGGAAGTATTGAACGCAAAAGAATTCGGACCCGGTGAAATTCCGTTGAGGGAATTGGCAACCATAGGGTACCTCGTCCGGCAAGGTGTGTCGGTCAGCGAGATTAACGAAAGTTTATATAGGACCGACAAATTCCCCGCTTTGAAGACGCCAGACGCGCAAAATGCTTTGGTGCAACTCGTAGAAAGAGAGGGCCATGGCCCGTTGATTACCCAGGTTCTCACCGAGGAGACAACGACGGACGAAAGTATCGTGGCTGCGACGGTAGGGTTCAGGGCATTTATGAAAATGGTTGAGTTGGAACACGCAACGGTAGAAGAAGTCATTACGCATTTCTCACCCGAAGATTTTAGGCCCAGAGCTTGGGAAGTTACAGAAGCGACTGAGGTAATATTTTTTTAAATATATCAATCGTGACTTGGGTTGGTGTTTATACACTGAGAAAAAAGATATACCACAAATTACTATTTTTTGTATCAATTTGAGGATATATTGGAAAAGTAATTATTTTTATTGTTAATAATAGTAAAATGTTAAAAGCCATGTAGTAAATATTAGTAGAAGAGTACTACAAATTGCTTTGATACTTATCATTTTAACTATTTTTAATAGTAAAAGTTTGTCACTCTTCAGAGATATCCCCAAATGGATATAAATTGTTTTCAATTTTACTATTACCTTTTTTCTCAATGTATTAGGTGTAGTAAAAAGAAATCTATTATTTAAACGAAACAAAAGAAATAATGGAATACCTTTCTGGCTTGGTCACCGTTTATTTAATACGAAATATCATCTTTCTAACGCCATCTAGTGTAACTCAATAGGAGTCTTACAACGTGAGATACAGATTACTAAAGCCATCTTTTGGAAAAATAATGAACATCTTTTTACTACACCTAATATACTATTAATTTGAACTTTGTAATTCAATGATACTTTTGAAAATTAATATTAACTTTTAATTGTTCATCTCATCCCCATAAATAATACTTCTGATTAAACTTAACTTTACAGATTGAAGCGGAAGAACGTGCAACTGAACGTATAGAAATAACGCGAAAAACGGAAGTTCATGTTATGGGTAAGTTAAAATTGTTTGTGCGTGTGAAGTATTGTATTTGTATTATATATAAAACTTATTGTAACTTCGAAAAAAAAAAGAATTATTTTGCTTTTAAACATAAAGTTAAAAATATGCTTGCGTAGCTGACGTTATAATTCTTATACTTAATTTATTCGTGTACATATAAAATGTGTGTGTTGTGTACTTAAAACGCATGGAGTTGTAAAAAATACATATTTATATATGTATATATATAAATGTATCTCTATCAAGTGCTAGTTTAGGAAGCATTTTTTTATTGATTTAACACCAGGTTCGGAGACAATTGCCATTTTTTAAACCTTGCTCTAAATGCACTTTTATTTTAATGTTAGTTTTAGGGCCAAAAAATTTGAATGCATACCCTGCATCTAGTATATATAATTAAGTTTAGATAAAATTGAAAAAAGAGAAAGATTAACAAAATTGAATTGACAAATTTCAAATTTAACTTTAAATTTTTAAACTTATAAATATAAAAGTGCATCTAAGCAATGCTTGTTGGAATCAAATGAAGTGGACGTCCCTGAACCTTGCGATGCATATATAAATAAGTATAAATATGTCTTATGTCGCTTTTGAGGATAGCTTGAGTATTTAACGTTGCATTTGGAGATATTTAATGCATCTAAAGAAAAGAAGAAAGAGGGAAGTCACGGTTCTCCGCCCCTTTCACTGAAAATTTTATATCTGCCAATTTTAAATTTTCCTCTTAAATTGGAATAATACTTACATTTTAAATCTTCAGATAAAAATAAGATGAATTCTTAAATGCAACGTTAGACGCATTGATATATATATATATATATATATTATAAAATGCACGAGGCATTAATGTATATTATATTTATTATAAACCAAATAAATAAAATTTATTTTTACAGTTTAACGTGTTTTTGTTGTTGTGTCTTTCAATTCCCTGTTTGTATTGTTTTGTCTTTACAAAAAAAAAGAAAAAAAAATTTTATAATTTCAGAACGACGAGAGGACAAACGAGGCGTTCAACAAGATATTCGTGAAATTGAAGGTTTGATACGAGTATCTGTGCATGTGTTTCTACATTTTTTAAACTAATAAAGAAGAAAATTGTTGTATTTGAAACAATTTCAAACATTCCACAAATTTTCATTACTAATATATTTAAGGTTCAATTAAAATCATATCACGATCACTAAATAATTTTCATGTATACATTCTATAATAATTATGCATTTCATTTGGCCATTACACTGCGCAGAAAGTTGTCTGATAAAATCTCAATTGACAGATAGTAAGTCTGAAATTCAGACTAAACTAATAGTGAGCTAAATAAAATCCCGCAAAATAAATATTAATTTAAGATAAGCACAACGTACTTCAAAAGTTAAACATATTTAAAACTTATATTTAAAAAATTCTAAATAAGTTTAATTTTTGAAAGACGCGGCATTTTTCTTAAATATTATTTTTCTTTCATAACATATCTAGTCAAAATTATATGTATTATATTTAGAGATATGTATTATCATGTTCTTTTTCAATTGGTCACCTAGTGACATTTCAATATAGTATTAATTTTTGACTTCTTTCTTCGCAATGTATAGATCAAAATTATCATATTTTCGATATAAGCACATGGGAAGAAAATATTATATTGAACTTACATTGTGAAAAGTCAAATGAATATAAATATTAAGATCGAATATTTATAGCTTAATATGTACATTCAATTGTCTTTTGCAATGCAATTTAATATTTTATAAGTTGACACAACAGAATATATTTTCCTGTGCATAATTATAGTGATTTCTTATATTCTTTCAGATGCATGAAGCTTTCAATTTGGTAAATTTCTACTTAAAAGCCGCTATGCTTTCTAAATGCACCCCTTCACCCTATTAACGATATTCCATTTTTAATAAATTTTAAATAGATTCCTTTGAACAATATCTTCTATATCCCAGCTAAATCGTCGCTGCTTTTACGCTTCGCAATGCTGAGTTTTATAGATGTAAGTATATATTTAATTTTTTTTAACGTAACAATTAAAATGTAAAAATTTATTACGTTGTATTAAAACATTTTAGATTTTAAATTTATATGAAAAACTAATCATATATATATATATATGTTTGCTGATATTCTAGGAGAAGTATATTTTATCAATACTTATTATTGCAATGTTAACAAATAGGAAAAATTTACTTTACTAAATGTACAATATGACAAAATAAGATTTTAGGGGTACACATTATTTAATTTATAAAAGACAGGAGAAAAAATATGAATAATTCAATACTTATTACATATCAAAAACATGTTTTAAACATTTTCTTCAATAACATATGATTTTTAATTGTACATTTATTCTTATAAAGTCACCTCTTTAATACAAGGGGTTTAGGTAATTATTCAGTATTTGTTCGAGATTAAAATACAAAATTATAATTTTAATAATTGACCACAGATAAAGCATCTTTAATTTTTCTTTTTAATTCATTTTACTAAGTATCGAGAACTTTACCACGTTATTTTGAAATTTGCAAGTAAAATTAACAATGCTGTATCTGCGTTACCATTTTTTATATATTGTTTTCATTTTTGAATTCTAAATTTATACAAAAAATAAACCATAACTGAAAATGCAACAACACACGTTTGACTTTATTAATTTATTATGACAAACTTTAAACAGCGCATGCATTACAATAAGCTGCTCAAATTATTCATAGTTAACATTACATTATAATTCTTACTTAAAGTTAAACATCATATTCACCACGCTGATCCAATTTACATTACGTTAACCGCTTTGGTTACTCAGAAGAATATTTGGTGATCACAAATAAATTTACTTTATCCCCAGATAATAGTTTGTTATTAAGGTGAAACATCGGTCGTTTATTACTAGATCAACATATATTTACAAAATTTAATTCTAAAAATTTCTGGATGATAAGCAATTTGTTCGTAATGAGAGATATTTAGTGTGAAATATTCATTTTTATTATGTTCAATTACTAAACTTTTGGAAGTTGTTTCTGAAGTAAAAAAAAAACGACTTCCAAAAGTTGAACTATATTATATAATAATAATGCCGTTTTTTTTTGGTGATAACAGCAAATTAAAATACCCTAACTTCGTGATTATAGC
This sequence comes from Leptoteleia sp. ZL-2020, assembly GCA_022817305.1. Classification (NCBI taxonomy): domain Eukaryota; kingdom Metazoa; phylum Arthropoda; class Insecta; order Hymenoptera; family Scelionidae; genus Leptoteleia; species Leptoteleia sp. ZL-2020. Next base: position 15,920 of record JABFPN010000085.1, on the reverse strand, counting down.
ACTTCGACTTCACCTTAAGAACTGAAAATTATTTGTAGGGTAAAAAAATTTATTTATACGTACTAAATAAATTATTCTGAGTATATGCTCACTATAATTATTCTATTTTAAATTACTGTAATGAGAACTTTATTATTTTTATTTTTGTATTGAATTAAATAATTGTTTGTCTATCTATCTAGAATATTTTTAATGTGTAATACGTATAATTATTTTAGTTGTTTATTAGTATGAAAATTGTCAACGTGAACTGTGAAATGAAATGAAAAACAAAGTTAACTAAAAATTGAGTTATTGAAGTTACTGAAATTAAATTACTAACTTATTGCATAATTAAGTAATTAAGTTATTGAATAAGTATTAAACAAAGTTATTAAAATTGATTAAGTCTACAAAGATATCAATCATTGAATAAAGGTATACTTATAGTCCTTCGCAGAAAAGGTGGTCCACTCAAATCACGAGGAAAAATCTGAAATTAAAGTTAATGATTTTATTAACATTTTGTTTTTAATAATTAAAAGGATTTAGTTAGAACATCATTTATGAAACTTATAAATTATGTGCATTTATTCACTTCACAGTAAACGTTGCAATGTGTGTTTTTTTACGCTTTATACCTTTCATTAATGAAAATTTATAAATCAAATGGAAAATAAATTCTAAAAAAAAAACGAAAATTAATTGTTTCACTGCACGGAGAGAAAAGATTAATAAAAATTACTGACATTGTTAGTAAACTGGTCATATACTTGCAGTATCTGAGAAATTACTATCTTAAGTTAGCGAAACATTTCAATCTGTTGACAATTATTCTTAGAAAACTGTCAACATATGTCTAAATGTTACTTCTTACTAACTTAGGATAGAAATTTTTCAATTTTTGTAAATATATGACCATTTAAGTAACAGTTTTAGTAATTTTTATTAATAATTTTCTCTGTGTGTATTTTTATTTAAACTTTGCTTATTTAATTTGCAGAATAATTTCCAAGTAAAAAGTATTTCGTGAGCTAAGCGGAAGCGCATACTTGACACTATTATAATTACAGTTGCGTTGCTAATATAGATTTCTAATGCATTAATATTTTCAGGATAATTCCGCTAAATTGGTTGTTACTGAATGCATTAAAAAAAACCTAAAATTTCAATAATTAAATGATTAAAGTGTTCTGTATTTGCAACGCATATGCACAAGCATAAATTACTCACACAAATATTCTCACATACTTTTCACAGAATACGAGGACACTCGGCAAGCACACACGACACTTCGCAAACGCAAAGACAAAAAACCGAAGGAAGAAACTTCTATTCGAGAAATTGAAAAGATCACGGACGAAGGCGTGCAAATCGTAGAGATAGAGGATGAGCGTACCGAAATAACTGAAAGCAAAAAGGCGGAAGAGCCCAAAGATACCGAAGAAGAAGTTGTTATAGTTGAGCGAGATGAAAGGGGAATGTTGGTGCAAAGAAAAGATAAAAGAGATTCTTTGGAAATAGAAGAGGAAGTGGAAGAGGAGAGCGATATACTGAGAAAGGCAAAGAAAATAATTAAGCCGAAAAAATCGAAAATTAACAAAGGAGAGGTTGAATTGGAGGAAATCGAGGAATTCGACGTGATAACTGATAAATCAGTTCCATCCATTGCGCTTAACGTTTCAAGCCAAAGGTACGAAGTAATTCCTGAAACCAGAATTACCGAACAAGCTCCCGGACAGCCTAGAGATGAGAAAGCTACAATTGCCGTTGACGCTATTAATGTCGTAACCAACGAATTCTTGAACATCCAAGAGAAAGAAGTTGACAGTGTAACGCATACGAAATCCGAAACTAAAACCGCTTCGGTTACAATTTCACCGATGGAACCTTACTCCATAACGGAGACAACTGCTCAGCAATATACCGACGAATTCCACGAACAATTCAAGCCTTTAACTTCTTCTGCGTCCACTGCTATAACCCCATCGGAAGGTCTGGTAGTAACTGAAATTTTACCAAGCGAAGCAAAACCGCGCGACTTTAAAACTGACGATGCATTGCAAGGGAATGTTGAGATCACAATGACGTTACAGGAAGCTAAGACAATCAGCGAAACCACCGTTAATCAAAGTGAAGTCCCGACAGAAGACTTCATTACTCCTCAAACGGTCAATGCGGAAGACTCCGTTCTACCTCAGATTGAATTATCAGTTTACGAGGTTCAAGAAGGACTGGTGGAAGACAAACTTGAGGAAATGAAATTTGTTACGACTAAGCCAAAGGTCAAGATAACTCCGATGGAGCCTGTGCATGTTGAAGAAGTGATCGCTGAAGACAAACCTTCCAAGTATTATCCGGAGTTAATCGTTCCAACTGAAGCTGCTTCGACTACGATAATACCTCAAAAACAACGCGTCACCGAAGTAATGCACGCGCCAGAAAAGGAGGGTGTGTATACAAAAGAGAGATTACCACCGGAACAGACGGCGAAAGTAAGCGTCTCGTATGCCGGCGAGGCTGCCATCACTGGAGTACAACAAGTTCAAGAAAGCGAAGGTACGATACCAACCGACCATAAAGTAGATTCGTTCGAGGCACAGTCAAAGATCGACTTATTCGAAAGTATAACGGTTTCGACTATAGATTCGCAACAGCACGAATCAAAGTTAGCTGTCGAAGAAACGGCTGAACGCACGGCTGATATGACGTTCATTGAAAGTTCCTCGGTCGCCACCATGGAAACTATAGTAACCGAGAAGGAAGACCTGTACAAACCGGAAGAGAAGCCTTCGCTAAAAACAGCGGACTCATCGATATTACCTTTGAGCGTTGGATCCATCCTGAGTACCGTTGTGCAAGATTCGGAAAGTGAATATATCGAGGGCGTAAAACCCACCGCTGCTCTCGCGGAAACGAGCATTAGACCGGAAGAGCATATTCATGTGTCCGAAGTACTCACGGCGGATTATCCGTCAGACTTCAAAGATGAACTGAAGTATGTCCAGGAAAGTAGTACCGTGTCGGTAGAAACGACCGAGGCGAAGATAATTCACGAAACAATAACCCACGACAGTGAGACCGCATTTAAAGATAAAATGAAGCCTGAACTGTTTAACGTGAACACGTTGTATGATACTATGAAAGGTATTGAAGTATTCCAAAATACCTACGTTGAGAAGGAAAGTAATTTACAGGTATCCGACTTGCCGGAAAGTCACAAAAGTAAAACGGTTCCTACTCATCCAATGGTTTCGTTACAAGTTGAAGAAATAAGTCCGCATGATTCAGTTGGGGAGGTAACGAAAGATTCATTATTATTAGCGACCGCTAACGTTGCCAGTGAAAAACTACAGGAAACAATTATAAATGAAATTATTCCGACTGAACAAGTTGCGCCAGCTCAGGAAGACTTTAAACCCGAAACGAAGACTGCGGATGTTACCGTTAATGAAGTAGAGAGCTTAAGGACGACTGAAGTTATTGCAACGGAAGTTGAAAATGAATATGTTAAAGCAACAGATATGAAGGAAGTTCGTGCAACGACTGAATTCGCTACGCAAATTGCTGTCACTCATCACGAGGTGCGGACGGAATCACCAGCGAATGAAGATTTGCCTGATTTTACAATCAATGAAGCGAAAGCCTTACCTAACCAAATTCCATTGGAAAGCATATTTGTCAATATGCAAGAAATAGTAGAGAAGGAGGATGATTACCATAAAGATATACAGCCAAGTGCTAAAATTGCTAATATAGAATTAACTGAAGCTCGTCCTGGAGCAACGGTATTAGAAATTATCCCAAGCGATATAGAGCAGCCGTATACATCTAAATTAAGAAAACCAGATGACGAAACAGCCAGTTCTGTAATCGACGCGCATAATATCGCTATTAAAATGGAGACTATATTGGGTCAAAGTACATCCGACATAACTGAAGAGACATGGAAAACTGGAAAAGCTTTTTCACATCAAGACGCTTTAGAAGAATTAATAGTTACTGAAACTAATGTAGCGGAGACGGAGAAACCTTATTCAGAAGAAGTAGCTCCATCGATACATAGTGCTGAAGTCGATATAACGTCAATGGAAAGGCATACAATTAATGAAATCATAACATCTTTGAACAAAGTAAGTACAATAATTTCATTATTAATTTAACGATTGTAATTAATTTTTAAATCTGGATATATTAATTTAAAGGAAAGCTATTTAAGAAATTATTAATTTTATATTGCTTTTCTGTTTACAGGAAGAACTATTAAAAGTGGAAGCCATGCCCGAAAAACGTAACATTCAAGTCGATTACATATCCGGTCACGAAGTGGCTCAAACAGAGGAAACAATCGTGGCTAATAATATTGATAGTTATGAAAGACTGGAACCAACAACAGCAAAAGCGACACCGAAACAAACTGGATTGGATATTGTTCAACAATCAATGGTTGACGCATCTGAAAAGGAAGCCCCATTAGCCGAAGATGTTAAACCTGAAATGAAACGCGTTGATATTGCGTTTAAGGAAGAAGAAAGTTTACAGGTGACATACACGCAAACAGAAGACAAAGAGAGCTTCTTAGGTGAAAAAGAAACACCTAAAGGTGTGGAAGCTTTGGTAGATTTTGAATTGAAAAATGTGGCATCTAAGTTTGAAATACACAGCGATACAGGAATATCTGAATTATCAACAGAAAAGCCACAAGATTATAAACCTTTGAAAACAATATTGCCATATGAAACAGCTTTAGCCGAAGAAGTTAATACTCGCGAAAGTGAAGCTCCATTAGTAGAAGTGAAACCGTCAGAAAGAATTGCTGATTTATCTTTTGAGGAAGGTCAACCTATTATTGTTTCATCAGTGACAAGTGAAGAAAAGGAGGATATCTTAGCTGAAGTTGAGAAACCAATAACCACGTCAGCAACATTTGGTTTTTCATCGCATGTAGTTGCATTAGCTAGTGAAATTACTCCAGAAGGTAATGCTGGAGCACTGAAACCAGAAATTGCACCAGTTGCTACGGCACTTGTAGAGCATACAACTCTTCATGGTATAATTACATCGGAAACGGCTGTAGGTGAAGCAGAAAATAAAATGCAAGATTTCGTTAAACCTGAATCGAAGAAAATTAACGTTGAATTTGAGGAAGGAAGTAGCATCAATGTGATTGAAACGATTACATCGGACAAAGAACAAGAATATATCAAGAAACCAGAAATTCTAACTGAAAATGCAGAATTGACTTGTGATATCACTCATAAAGTGGCTGAGAAAACTGAAGTAAATATAGAAGCAAGATCTCAAGAGTTCATTTCTAAGATTCCCGATTCAATTAAAGCTATACAAGAACATTTACCATTTGAGGGTATTGTTCAAACAGAAGCAATTGTATCAGAAAAGGAAAAGGTCTTCGAGAAGAAACCTGATGTCAGTTCTAACATTGCAAATGTATCTGTCAACGAAAATGCCGGTGTTCCAACAGTAACTCAAGTTATTGCAGAAGATAAAGAATCAATTTTAGAAGTCCCTGAGAAACCAAATGAAAAATCAGCTGATATAGGTTATTCGGGACATATTATTGCTGAGAAAATTGAAGTATCAGTAGATATGAGTGCTGGAAAGCTTGAAGATGTTAAACCGTCAATGGCATCTGCGTTACCGTCTGCAATTCCATTAGAAACTATTGTACAGTCTGAAACCCAACTTCATGAAACTGAAGGAGTACTTGATAAAGATAAAATTCCAACGAAAGCTATTGCTGATGTTGCTGTAGAAGAAAAACAAAGTCTTCTCGTGTCATCGGTATTTTTAGATGATAAAGAATCCGATTATGTTCCAAAATCCTTACCAGAAATTAAGTCAGCCAATAAAAATCTGTCTGAGGGACATGTAGTCGCTGAAACAACCGAACATATTCCCAACATTAGTACAGGACAATATGAAAAGAAAGAAGATATTTACAAAAAACAATCAGCGTCTGATGCTATAATAACTGAGCACGGATCTATTGAAGTTACTTTAGTTGAATCTCAAGTAGATATGCAACCAAAAGATATAAGTTTAACATTAAATATGCAGAAAGCAGTTACAGATCGTGACACATTTGAAAGCGTAATAGTCACAGAAAATTGTTTACAAGAAAGCGAAAAGACTTTCGAAAGTAAATTCAAACCTGACACACAAACTGCCCAAACTGAGGTTGAAAAAATAAAATCTCTTGTAATTTCTGAAATCTTTACACAAGACAAAGAAGACACGTTTATATCTCACACCTTGCAAGAAGCAAAGGGAACAACTTCTATCGATGAATTAACTCCTTTAGTAGTATCCCAGGCTGAATCTAGCGAGAGGGAATCTGATCTCATAAGTCCCGAAATACCCAATGAAAAAACTGCTACATCAAATCTCTTTGGTAGAGAAATAGCAGAATCAATTCAGGTAATGACGGTTTCTAATGCAGAAGATTTAATTTTATCAAAGATTAAAGAAGAAAAGGGTAAAACTTCACTAAATGAACTTGAACACTTATCAGTTAGTCAAACAATATATAACGAAATGGAAGATCTACTGCTAAAAGAAGATAAACCAGATTCAATGAAAGCAAAGCCATCAGTTTTAGGTAGAGAAATTGCACAAACCTCAGAAATTCAATTAGCTATCGATACTGGAGAAGTTGAACAATTATTATTACCAAATGAACAAAAGGGACAACCACAATTAGAAGAGCAAGTATCGATAACAGTAAGTGATGTTACACCGAATGAAAGTGAAAATATATTAGCTGAAGTCGAAAGTCGCAAGGAAAAATATGCTAAGTCGGATATAACGGGAAGAGAAATAGCCGAAACATCGGAGGTAGTAACTATGAATAACATAAGTGAACTGTTAGAAATGAAAACGAGTGAGGAAAAAGTCAGTGAAACTAAAATTGATACGTTAACATCGGTGATTGTATCGCAAATTTTACCTTCCGAAGCCGAAGATCAATTAATAACATCAGAAATTCCAAAAGAAAAAGTTGCACAGCCAAGTTTATTTGGCCATGAAATAGCAGAAACGTCAGAAATTATACCAGCAATAAATGTTGACGATTTATCACAGTTATCAATACCAGATGAACAAAAAGTGAAACCACAACTGGATGCATTATTAACTAGCACAGTCTCGCAACCAATTCTAAATGAAGCTGAAGATATTTTGACAACCCCATCATTACCTGAATCGAAAGAAGTAATGACTTCTTTATCAGGTCGAGACATTGCAGAAACAAATGAATTGTTGGTATTAAGCAACATAAGTGACCTGCCACAACCTATAACTCCAGAATCACATAAAAGTAAACAGGAATTTGAGGAACTAACTTCATTAAGTGTTTCCCATACGTTACCACAAGAAATTGAGGAAGCATTTGTAAGCTCGGACTTACCCAAAGAAAAAGTAGCTGAATCGAAAATATCTGAAAGAGAAACTGTAGAAACTTCAGAAGTACTGACTTTATCAAACGTTGAAGACTTAACAGAAAAAGATTCTCCTGTTACGCAAAAAAGTAAGATATTATATGATGGTTTAACGTCAGCTATTGTATCAGAAACACCACTCAATGAATTAGAAGACATTTACAAACCCGCAGATCAACCTACTGAAAAGGTGGCGAAACTAAATATCAGTGGAAGAGAAATTGCAGAAACAAATGAAGTTAAAACATTTACTGACGTTAGTAAATTTACTGAAGAAAAAGTCCCGGAACAAAAAGGCAAATCATCAATGGATACGCTAACTTCTGCTACAGTATCTCAAGTCATTTCAAATGAAACGGAAAGCGACTTGTTTGTATCCTCATTACCAATTAAAACTGCTACGCAGCCTAATTTAATTGGTAAAGAAGTAGCTGAAGTGCAAGAAATATTACCATTTGTAAATGTTAATGTACTGTCTGAAATGCCAGTACCAAGTAAACAAACTGGTACCAAACATATCGATGAGTTAACATCATTGTCAATATCTCAAGTTTTGTCTAACGAGTCAGAGATGGAATTAACGACTGAAAAAGTTCAAAGCGCTGTTACTGCTCTTTCAAACATTAATGCACAAGAAACAGTACAAATAAGCGAGGTATTGACTGTAACAAATGTTGAAGAATTCACTGGAAAGAGTTCGCCTCTAAGTCAAACAGTTGAAAGAAAAGTAGACACTTTGTCACCTGTAATAGTTAGCCAAACGGTATCAAGCGAAACAAGTCAATCCTTATCAGAAATGGAGTTACCCAAAACGAACGTGGCTCAACCTAATTTCTTAGGAAGAGAAGTAGCAGAAACATCCGAAACAATCATAATGACAGAATATGATGAATTTGCAACAAAATATAAGCCTAAAGAACAAAAAGGCGAAGCGGATATTGAAGTTCTCCCGTCATTAATAATTTCTCAAACCATATCGAATGAGACGGAAGATGTTATGCCGGATATTGAACAACTTACGTCGATAGAAGCAATTCCGAAAATTACAGGCAGAGATGTAGCGCAAGTTACGGAAGTCACATCATTATCTAATGTTGAAAAATTAGAGGAGTTAAAATATCCCGAAAGTCGCACGGGTACTGAGCAAATGGATACATTAACGTCGGTTACTGTTTCGCAAATAACCACAATTGAAGAAGAAGATATTCTTTCAGTAATGCATGCTCCACAAGAAAATAAGGCAATTGTAAATATTTGTAGTAAAGAAGCACCTGAAATAACACAAGTCTTTACTGCAACTAATGTTGACGAAATGTTAAGCATTAAATTACCCGACGAGCAAAGAAGTCAAATTCAAATAGATGAATTAGAATCTATTCAAATATCACAGACAATTTCAAATGAAACCGAAAAAGAGTTGGAAGCTCATGCTCAACCTAGTGAAAAGGTAGCGGATCAAAATATATCTATTTTGACAGTCGCTGAGAAATTAGAAATTCAAACAATATTAAATGCAACTGAATTTGCTGATAAAGATATACCTGCCGAACAAACTGGAACCACAAAAGTTGATACGATTACACCATTATTTATCTCCCAAACTATGTCTAATGAAACTGAAGAAATAATGCCAACTGAAGAAATGCCAAATAAAAAATCGGCAGAAATTAACTTAACAGGTCGAGAAGTAGCTGAAATATCTGAAATACTGACATCAACAAGCGTCGGAGAGTTTTTGAAAACGAGTTTACCGGAAGAACAGAAAGGTAAATCGACCTTAGATGCATTGACAACATTTGAAGTATCTCAAACGATATTAAATGAAACTGAAGGTGTGCTTCCTAGTTCCGAAAGTCCTGCAGAAAAAACTGCGAAACCTCAAATATTGGGCAGAGATATAGCAGAAACATCAGAAGTTTTAACAATGACTAGCACTGAAGAATATAAGGAAACTATTCATCCAGAGAGCCAAATTGGCAAACCAGATTTAGAAGAATTATCTTCTGTATTAGTGTCGGATGTTGTACCTAATGAAGCAGAGGACATATTACCTAGTGAAGAAAAACCTTCTCTTAAAACAGCACAACCCAATATGATTGGTAGGGAAGTAGCAGAAGTCACGGAAGTAGTTACTGCAGCAGTTACAGATGAATTCTCCAAACCTAAATTACTCCAGGAGTCGGCTAATGAAACGAAGTTAGATACATTATCGTCTCTTATTGTTTCTCAAACGATTTCAAGTGAGATTGGAGAAATGTTACCAACAGAAGAGTTACCAGACAAAAAATCAGCTACACTGAAATTATCAGGTCATGAAGTGGCGGAAACAACTGAAATACTCACCACGTCAAACGTTGGAGAATTCGTAAAGATGACTATGCCGGAAGAGCGAAAAGGCATGACACAATTAGATACATTGTCAGCATTTGAAGTATCTCAAACAATATTAAACGAAACTGAAGGTATACTCCCTAGTGCCGAAAGTCCTGCAGAAAAAACTGCGAAACCTCAGATGTTTGGTAGAGATATAGCAGAAACGTCAGAGGTCTTAACAATGTCTAGCACTGAAGAATATAAGGAAACTATTCATCCAGAGAGTCAAACAGGGAAACCAGATTTAGAAGAATTATCTTCTGTATTAGTGTCGGATATTGTACCTAATGAAGCAGAGGAAATATTACCTAGTGAAGAAAAACCTTCTCTTAAAACTGCACAACCCAACATGATTGGTAGGGAAGTAGCAGAAGTCACGGAAGTAGTTACTGCAGCAGTCACAGATGAATTATCCAAACCTAAATTACTCCAAGAATCAGCTAATGAAACTAAGTTAGATACATTATCGTCTCTTATTGTTTCTCAAACGATTTCAAGTGAGACTGGAGAAATGTTACCAACAGAAGAGTTACCAGACAAAAAATCAGCTACACTGAAATTATCAGGTCATGAAGTGGCGGAAACAACTGAAATACTCACCACGTCAAATGTTGGAGAATTCGTAAAGATGACTATGCCGGAAGAACAAAAAGGCATGACACAATTAGATACATTGTCAGCATTTGAAGTTTCGCAAACAATATTAAATGAAGCTGAAGGTCTTCTCCCTAAACCTGAAGGTCCTGCAGAAAAAACTGCAAAACCACAGATGTTTGGTAGAGATATAGCAGAAACGTCAGAGGTCTTAACAATGTCTAGCACTGAAGAATATAAGGAAACTATTCATCCAGAGAGTCAAACAGGGAAACCAGATTTAGAAGAATTATCTTCTGTATTAGTGTCGGAT
>JABFPN010000084.1:0-78974 GCA_022817305.1 Leptoteleia sp. ZL-2020 | reverse complement strand
CCCCCCCCCCCCCATCATTCTCACCCCGCACCACTCCTTTTATTCGGCGTCGAAAAGTTTCACTCCGAGCCACGATTGTTTGCAAAGTTACAACGGTGAAATTCGCAATGCTTACGCCATAGAAAAATTGCGCTGACAATTTGTAAAATCGCGCGAGACAATGTAACCCTTAGGCTCGGGATGAACCTAACGAACCTAACGAACCTAACGAACCTAACGAACCTAACGAAATTAATGAAACTAATGAAACTAATGAAACTAATGAAACTAAAGAAACTAACGAAACTAATGAAATTAATGAAACTAAGGAAACTAAGGAAACTAATGAAACTAGTGAAACTAGTGAAACTAGTGAAACTGGTGAAACTGGTGAAACTAACGAAACTAACGAAACTAATTCGTACGAGAGAAAACCATAAAACGATAAAATTAGCAAGAAACTAGTGACCCTTCGTTTTGTCTTCCCGCAATCGTTACACCTAATTTGAAAATAAATTGCAGTGGAACAGAAATTTCAACCACCCAACTGAGCCACCCAACCCCCATTTGGAATTCGAACCATGTTAATTAATTATTAACAAATTTAGATCAACGAGCGAGTCTTATTACAGTGAGAAAATGTTTGAAAAAACTATAATCTTACTTTTGTATTTTGAGAAAATAATAGACAAATTATATAGAAGCTACAATCAACATTTATAAAACGGTAATCATAAAACTTGTAATTATTATGATTTTTCGCTTTATTTTTACAAATTACTGAATACATTGTGCAATTTTTTATCGTAATTTTTTGCAAAATTGTTCATCATACCCTTAAATTGCAATGAAATATTTTTTCAACTTTTTTTTCCCTCCCTGTAGATTTAAGATAGATCCGAGATACTTGAATTTTATTCGGGTTTATCAAATCTAGGATCGGGTGCGATTTGATTAGACCTGATTTGATACGTCTACGTGTGATAAGATTTCAAGATATCCCGGGTCGGGCTATGATTTGAATTTTTAAAGCCAAATTAGATCACGGTAAACTTCGCGTCGGTTTAATTTCGTGATTATTCGTTCTGGCGGGGGGGGGGGGTGGGACCGTTTCGATTTAACCAAATCTAATGTTAGATTGATATCGGTTTAATTGTGATTTTGATTGACGGTTACCTTCGATTTTGGTAAATGTTTATGATTTGGTCGTCGAGTGAGTTAGTCGTTTGTGGCTACGTCTAGTTTGACGTTGCAAGAAACGTTCGAAATCAACGGGATTAGGGGATTGGGATAAATTTTGACCACGGCCAATGGCTTGCAAATGATTTATGTCGAGGAAATTTTTCAACTTCTCGCCAAAACCTATTTGGCGCGTACTTTTAAAAGGCCGATTAATCATTTTCGCGAACTTTATGACAGAAAGGAGAATTTATTAGTAGTTGTTACTATGCTTTGTAATAACTCGGGTATATATGTGCATGTGCAATATTCATTATATTAAGAATATATTATTTATTTATCATTTATATATTATACATTTAATTATAATATAATTTTAAAGACATATGAGAAAAAAGGTCGTTTTGGAAACTTGGATGTTTAGGCCACGCCCCTTTCCCACTCGCAGCCAAGTTTTCTGGTAACTGTGAGGTAAAGGGTTCAATTCCTTAAGGTAAAATGTCACTTAAAGGCCTACTCAGACTCAACATAACCTCCTTAAGAATACATATCTTTAAATATATTATAAAATAAATAGTAATTTAATAAAAACGCCACGTAAGTCAAGAGTTAAACAAGTTTAGACCATTTTAAATTAGTTTTTACAAACTACAACCCCTCTCAGAAAGCTATCTTGTTCGGTTGAAATCTATTTCCAAAAGCTAGCTTCCTGAGAATACTTGCAATACAAAAAATTCTAAACTTGTTTAATAGTTGACATGCGTTTCTAATTTTTCTTAAATTCCTTTTTATTTTATAATATACTTAAATATATGTATTCTTCAAAAGGTTATGTTCACTCTCAATTGGCCATCGAGTGACATTTCACCTTAACAACCATCTTTCTTTCCAACACCTTTTTCCAATATATTTTAAATTTTACTTCATCACGTTACAAGGAATACCCTAAATGCCCGCACATCACCGACTTATCATAAAGTACAGTGACAACTACTAATCTCCCAGTTCAGCAAGTACTAAACTATGATCCCACGGTTCCGCGTTAACTGTGCAATATAGCTGCGGTTATTATGCAAGGTGGCGTACAGGCAAAGCGTAGTGCGCGCCTCATTTGTAGGCATAAAAATTGCGCGGCAACGAGGAAAGCCGATAAATGGCCAATTTGTTGCCAAACAAATTTTGAATTCAGACTAACGACTCGGATGATGACCTAGTTGCGCGTTGATTAATTACGCATAAATCTATTTTGCGCGATCTCAATTGGATAATCCTCGTGGCACATAAATTATTCGATTCCGCGGGATACGTTGCCGTTTGCGACCCGGCCGATTGTCTAACACAACTGCGGCCCATTAATTCAATTTACCGTAATTAAAGAACAGAATTGTAAAATAACTGGTCGAATCGCGGAAATTTCTTCAATTGTATATTTAACGATACCGCGGACGTTTTGCTTTATGAAGATCCAATACAAAACGGTTTCGTTCCTACCAGTTAAGCACCTTTGTTCAGTGAAATAAATCGTAACAGACATTTAATATTAAATAACTGATGCAAAACGCGATTTATCCGGGGATACTTTAATGTTATTAAACTGTATAAATTGATAACTCGATTTAATTTTTTAAACATCCAAATATTGTCATTGCAATTGTACGAAATAATTAATTTCATCCCGATTGTTATTTGATTAAAATCGTCAGTTTTATTTTATTTAGTTGTTCCAGTTAAAGAACGTTATTGAAGTAGAGAACGGGTGAAATTTTTTCGCGAATTTCATTCTAACAAATTGACACTTTCATCATTCAGCAAAAGTGTACCATTAATCCGGAAAAGCGACTAGTATTTTTGGTTGAAATGAAAATAGTCGCGGCGATAAAGTGTGCGATTAAAATAACACGCCACGTTAATAAGCGATTAATTTAATAAGTTCTTAAATTAATTGATAAACATTAAAACGTTGGCGACGTAAAATTTTAATCCATTATGAATACACCGTTTAAACTGTCACTTTTCGTGGTTTCGATCTCCCAAGTTTATAAACTTATATATATATAAATTATACTAGACTTAAAATTTAATTAAACCGGAAAATAAAGTTTATTACTTAATGTTAACACAACTGAAACCTTAAAATCTTATAAGTAATGATACTCTGTATGATGCTTGTTAATTTATCAAATTTTATGGCTTTATATAATTACATCACATTCCAGTTATATAGAGAGTATGTTTTATAGAAAGTAAAACTAAAAGTAAAATATCGAACATGTATCAGTGAACAACTTTGAGTAAACGATATGGAAACCTTATGTACGTAACTTTTTAGCGATCTTTACCTTTCTTTCCCCGAGAATGGTAGTATTTAATGAAATAATATTTCCCGTGGATAAAGAGAAAAAGAGAAAATTAAATGTTGCCTCCATAAAATTGTTTTATGTTCTGTACTCTACCCTTTTATGAGTAATCTTGCTGTTAAATTAGTTACACTTAAAAATGAAACGACCAATTTTACGTATAGGTAAAACCTACGATAATCCAGCAGATATCAGAAAAAATTATTTAATATCGATAATTTGCTTATTAATTGAATTAATTAAAAATTAGAAACTTATTTGACTTTAAATTTTTTGTAATAAAAAATGATACAATCAATATTGTCAGAGTCAAAGTTAATCGCGAAAATTCACGGTATTATAATTATATTCGTATATTCATTAAATTCCACTGTCAAAATAATCAATTCCCGCTCTTGATTACAATTGTTTTCACATGTATTAATTATCATATTTACTTTCTCCGAAACAAAAAGTGAAGTACAATTTCCCTCAAATTAAACACGAATTATTTAATTAATTACATTTCAATTAACAACTTTTAACTATATTTTAAAACTTTTTTTCAATTAAACAATATATGTAATTTCTACGAAATATAATTATTCCAATTAAATGTAACGATCTGTTATACCATAATTACATAATTCTGTAACGTCAGTTATATTAACTGTACCAGTATTTACCAAGAAATTAAATACGAAAATGCACTGAAAAAGCTTGCAATGGAATATTATACCCCCTATATGGTCATGATGAAACATCAATATCTACCATATTACCACAAAATTTTTCCAAAATTAATTTCGTGACTAGACGTTTTGCTTGTTTTTCCACTTCCTCGAGAAAAAAAGCTCTCTATGAACTAAAGTATCCTATTAAATATTCAATTTAATTTCAATAATAAAAATGAACTTGGATATAATGTTATGAACTTTATAACATTAATTAAATATGTATTTTTACAATTGCAGTTAATTTTTTTAAGATTTCCTGGCAATTCATTGCATTAGGTTTACAGAAACTTTTTTTTCAATGTACGTTTCACCTCCATCAATCAAAATAATATACCCAACACACGCTGATAAACCGATCTGTTAATCATCGAATCAATTCATTAATTCTTGCAGTAACCTAATATTTTCTCCAGTTTAGGTACAATCCATCACTTTAAATAAACAAAAAAGGAATATATTATTCTAGATTCATACGAAATTTCTTGAAGTATACCGAAAGGAAATGTACTTCAATTTATCCACAAAAAACCCTTTTATCAAAATACAATAACTCACTTTTTATTTATTAATTTTAAATTTATTAATATCAAATATAATGTACAGGCTCGATATTTTTTTCTCATCTTTTTTTTCATTCCTCTCTATAGTATGACATATAAAAAAATAATCGATTTTAAGATGATTATGACTTTAAGAAAAAAATGTTATATTATATAATATAAATTGAAAATGTGCAATTATTACGTGCAACAATCTGAGATAAAACAAATAAGTGTCCTGCTTTTCCAATTAAGGTAATGGAAATTAAATTGAATTTTCACTTATTTATGTACGCTTTCGTCTTAACATTAGTCGACCGCTAAATAAACATGTTAACATACGTACTACAACGTAAAATTTGCACGAAAGCCGTATCATCAACATGAGAAATTTGCATTGCCATTCAACCTGTTTATATTCAAGTCTATTTACGAAGCTCTCTTCATACTTCTTTTTTCCCCCCCGGCCAAGTTTAACGAACTTTGGTGGGAGAAAGATGCAAAAAACTGTCCCAAGTTAAAACTTTATCAGGCACACTTCTCAAAGAGTCGTAATAATAACTGAAGTAATAAGACTCAAATAAGAGTAAACCTTTACTACGCGCATTCTCCTAGATATCAAAATTTTACCATTCTTTTAAGTCAAAATTTTCAACCGACCTTTTCCACGTGGAACAAATGAACGTACGAATATATTCCATGAAAAAAAAATTTTTTCCCTGGAAATTAACTTCTCGCAATGAACTTTTTGCAACCGTTATCTTAAATGTTATATAACATTAATTGTATTAAATGAACATATAACAATTCCGTGCAATTAATTGAAATAAAAAGCTGGAATTATTTTTTTTTTTTTTTATATCAGCACTCAAATGCATAACAACGAATTCTTATTTTTATTAAGCTTATAAAGACTATTGATTTAACGACAGCAAGCCACACTTGACCCGATTCACGATTTAATTGTTAACTGTGTATTTTTAAAAACAACAATAAAATGTAAAATAACATTATGAAATAAAATTCATTAAGCAAATTCTTTTTTCCACGAATTATATGCATTCCATTTTCCCCCCTCTCGCCCCCGCCCTCTCTTCTTTTAAAGTACACAGAGGAAAAAAATAATACTCTCTAATAGAAGAGGAAAAATTGATTTGTAAAATAAACGGATATAAAAGTATCCTTTCCATATAAAATAAAAATTCCAAAGTGTAATAACCCCTTAAGGTGAAGTGTCACTGGTTGGTCTACTCAGAATGAACATAACCTCCTTAATAATACATATTCTTAAATATATTCTAAAATAATAATTAATTTAAGAAAAGCACAATGTCTTCCAAAAATTAAACATATTTAAAATTAAATTAAATAAAATTTCATGTATTGCAACTATTCTCAGAAAGTTATCTTCTGGAAATAGATTTGAACCCAGCATCTAAATAGTTGATGAAACCATTTCCAAAAGATAGCTTTCTAAGAATAGTTGCAATACATAAAAACTAATTTAAACAATTCTAAACTTATGTTCATTCTGAGTTGGCCAACCAGTGACATTTCACCTTAATATAATAATAAAATGAAGACAAACGAATTACAGTTTGTTTCAGAAAAAACCTGTGTATAGATAGTTATCGATATTCATGTTTCGTATAAACAGAAGGATGTTGAAATTAATTCGAACGAGACTATGAGTATGTTGAATAAAGAACAAGTGAATATGACGAAAGTCAAGGTGCCACCTGCGTTACAATTAAGTGAAGTAATAGAAGACGAGTTGCTGAATCAAAAGACTGTTAGAAGTAAGTAAGAAAACCTACTACAAAATCACATGATTCCTGACTGATTTGACAACACACTGCCAATTCAAGGACCGATTTTTGATATTTAACAACTTAAACATACTTTTCATTTACTTACATTCGTGTAATTTACACTCAATATAATTATAAATATTTAACATCAAATATAAAATGAAACAAAAAATGCAAACAAATGCAATATATTAAGACTCTACATTACTGTGATATGAAATTCCATGATTTTACTTTGCAAATATTTTATCACACTTTATCTATCGAACTATAAAAAAGGAACACGTTTCCATCATTATTTTACGTCTTTTCAAATATCTACGTAAACGCAAAAATATAGAAAAATTTAAACAACAAAATTTCAACGCTATTAAAGATTATTTTTCTGTGCTTGCAAAAAAATCCATACTTCTCTAATATTCAGTGGATATTTCATTTCCCTCGACGTACAATTTATGCTTCGTTTAAAAACTTCCAATTCGGAACATAAATTTCTATATATTCAAGCTTCATCGCGGGTTTTGATATTCGGTTTTTCGGGAAATTTCATAAATTAATGATTACATTAATCGTTAATTTCCCCTTTAATAAAACAAAAAAGCGATGCTGCTGCCACGAAATGAAAATAAATTAATTAAAAATCCTCATCGTGGGAAAAATTCGATGGAAATTAACGTGAAAGTACCATAAAAAATTACCGCGTTACTCGATAAAACGTTAACAATGTTTGCCGCTGAAAGTTGTGACATCGTACATTACCTTTTAAAGCATTTGTCAATAGAAAATTTATCTCTCAAAACAAAACAGAAATTACTGTGTCTTCTATAAATCAACAAGACAATTGACAAGCCGAAAACAAAGGAAATTCGATATAAAATTTAAACTTCATAATCAAAACAGCATGGTGCACCCGGGGTTAACTTTACATATTATTCCGACATTGTGCTTCCACATTGATTTACCGCGCGGAGCATATGAACCTTTAATGCTGTCAGCATTACATTATTACATTATTACTTTACGTTGAATTAATGCTGTTTTTCAGTACGACTCATGTTCCTTTTTCTTTTTCTTTTTTTTAGTACCAAATTCGGATGGCAGGTGCAGTAATTTTTAATGAACTTTTCTCTCAATGTTTGCACTTGTGAAAAATAAAATTATTTTAACAGATCACAAATCACACGAATGAAAGTAAATGTACAATTTTAGGCATGTAATTTTGTTGAAACATTAATAATGAAGATACTCGAAACCTTCCTATTCGAAGGTTTAAAATAATAATTTTAAAGCGTCCTACCCTAATTAACGGTTATTTATATTTTAGAAGGCAAAATATTTGCACAGAAATTTTCAGCGCAAACATTCCCCTGATTAATAACTAATTTTTGCCTCGCGTCGAAAATCTATCGGTATAATCAACTTTGTGTTTTACTAATTCAGCTCTCAGAAACGACCTCCTTTTGCACGAAGCTGTGATAAAGAATGAAGCGGAAACCGTGCGAAAAGTTCTCAAAGAAAACGTCGATGTCGATTCGAGAAATAATGTGAGTAAATTATTAACTAAACTCTAAAACAATCTCTCGCGTAATAAATAAAAGGAAGGAAATACCGAGAGAAATCTAATATAGTTAACTGAACTTCGTTGAATTTCCATTCACATTTTCATATATTTAAGATTAAAAAAAAATGTTGCGTTAACATAAAACTTATTTCCCAGAAGTTCCTTGTCGCGTAAAATTTCTAATTACATTGGGCCGTTGTGAATAAACTAAGAAGGGAAATTATTTCGAGTTAACGAAAACGACAGTGAACTGTATTAGATTTTTATTGTTCCCGGCGCGTTAAGATTAAATGCCATTTCATACTTTTTTATGGAAGTAAATAAATTTTTAGTACGGCCGGGCACCGATTCACTGGGCCGCGTCAAAAGGTAACACAGATATCATCGAAATGCTAGTGCAAGCGAAATGCGACATCGAGGCTAGAGATAAGGTACGGAAATTATCCCCCATAATTTACGTCCTATTAACTTCTTTTACTGCAGTTATTAGCTTTATAAATTATAAGCATTTAAACATGAAAATGCGAAAATGAAAATACGAATGAGGAATATAAAAGGCAGGAAGATTAACTTTTTTTTATCATTTAATAAAAAAAAAAAGAGATAAATTTTAATATTAAGTTCTTCGGAGATTGCATTAGCATTAATTCAAATAAAATGTAAATTGAAATTTTATCCACGCACGTGTTACAAAAACATTTTTCCACCCTAAAGTGTTCTTTTACGCCCGAGAGCAAAAAAGCACACCCTAAGACTTCAAATATATTTCTCCCCACTCGTTAGACGCGAAAAATATCCCACAAACTACCGGAAACTGACAAAATCTTTCTATTAAAAGCAAAATTCGCGCCGTCGCTTCCCTTTCCCGGTAAAAATATTTACAACAACATTTATTTTCCCATCATTCCATGCGAAAAGATGTAAATTCCGCAAAAAAAAATATTTCCTCTCCCTGCGTGAAAAGGCGTATCGCCATCAATCTCCCATTCAAATATTTCCTCCGTTTTATAATGCAATTCTCGATCCCTGTTTATTGATTCGTTCCATTCATAACCGGAGTGTTGACTGATCCGCGAATAAAATATTATCGCCTCGTAAATCTTCCAGGTTGGCTTTTCGGCGATTTCCCGCGCCGTCTCAACTTATCCGACCGAGCAAAATTTTAATCAAACCCGTCGATTAAGAGCGAGAACCGCGCTGTAACAAATTTCGACGCGCCTAAACTTCATTATTACTCCGCGATCGGCGAATTTCGCAAAACTGTGATCGGTGGATTTTCGATTCGAGTAACCGCCGTTATTGATAACGTTTCAATTTGAGCGGCTGGAAAGTGCGACTTACCCGGTGGAACTTGGCCCGTAAAAAGTCATTATCTTCAACTATTCCCGGCCAAGTTAAAGTAATAAAACCGTGAAAGTTTCCACCCCGCGCGCGGATAAGTTATAGTGTAATTACCAAACCCTGTTATCACTGTATCGCCTCCCCCCCCCCCCCCCCCCCCCCCCCTCAACCCCGCATGTAATATTAATGTTATTACTCAACTTCATTATCGTCCAAAGTCGCGGCAACTTGATATTGAATATATTATGCAACTTGATGCTCGGGCGTATACCGAATGTTTCAATTAATTTCTTCGACAACCGTTTCGATGCAATAATGCAAATGGTATTATTCCAAGATCCTATTAATGTTAAATAAGAAATTGATTATTGTTAAGTGTTACCACTTGAGTGGTAATCATTTCTTCCGGCCAAGGTATACCGGATCCTAGTTACGTATGTATGAGTGTTTTAGGCTTAGCTTGGTTAATTATAAAACGATATCCCCTGAAATTAAAGAAGAAACCCTTCTTTTCTCACTCTAAACTTTCTAGAGTGTAATAATTTTGAATCCAACTTAATTCAGTTTGGAATGAGACCTCTACATATGGCAGCCTGGTATGGACACCGTGCCGCAGTTAAAATGTTAATAAACGCTGGAGCAAGTGTGACAGCTGTTAACAAGGTAATTAAAGCGATTAGTCATCGCATTTTATAACCAAATTATCCGCTTACAATCCCTTGTCATGTCGAATTTGTATTTGTCTATCTTGGTTTGATTATTAGCTTATATTAGAACATTAATTTTTACTTATATTCCTCCTAAATCACATATCAAGTGATTAATGTTAAAAGAATGTTGTAATTAAAAGATTAGAAATGTTGAATCATTTTTATCAATTGAAGTTAAAAAAATAAAAATTAAAGAATTTATGAGATATAACAATTTGCAACTTTCATTTAATATTTAACAAAAAGTTATATATGTTATAATTAAATATATTTTAAAATGCTATTCTGAAATAATAAAAATGTTCTTTTTCATTTTCAATTTATTTAAAAAAAAATAAATAACAAATCAGAAATATTTTTTCAGTGTAACATCACCATAATTGAACTGTCAGACTTTGTTATCAACAAAAAAAATTCTCAAAATAATATCCATGTTACTATTTATCCTCTTTTTTTCACGGAGTAAAATGGTTATATTTTAATTTAATACAACGTCTGATTTTCCATTTTATACGTCTAATGATTAAATAAGCTATTGTTACGTTACAACTGTCAGCCATTCAACTTTTTCTTACCTCCTCGGGATACGAGGATACCTCTTCTACAAAAATTAATTTTTGATAGAATAGCAAATTCTGCCTTCAATTTACTTCTATTCTCAACGTACTCCGTTCCCTTTTTGCTACCTTTCAACTCGGCAGCTAATTTATACATGCTTCGAAATGTCCAATGGAAAGCCTCTTTAATATAACAAATCGTCAGTTGAATACATAAATGACGGTAGGACATTATATATAGTTATATATATATATGTACTGTCAGACTACCGATACGTCTACATTTATTTCAGTCTATTACCAAACGCCCATATTTCACCCTAAAAATTTATCCCCGAAAGTGGCTTTTAAAAATTCATCAGACTCCGAAGCTGATTTACTACTTCTAAAACAAAATTTCACCCGAGATCGTTCCTTCTTCCATTTAATCATTCTCCAAAATCAATACACCATCAAGACCAGATCATAAGTTTTCACTCGCTGGGATACCACCCGACGAAAGTGTCGCCTTGATCGTTTTACAACTTTTCAAACACCTTCCCCTTTTACATTTATAAGCCAACCTATTCCATTCAGAAAAGCAATGACGATACCAGACTTAAAACTTTCCAGTTACACCTGGAATATTTAATAAAGAGATCAAAGTTATGCAGACACCTTTGTCGAATCAAACCTTTTATATTTTCTGAAAAAAAAGTATTGATACAAATTAAAACCATCCAATCATTGTACTTTTGATAAATTCATCACCTGTGAAAAGTGTAAAATATTTGTTATGCTGGGCAAAGAGCTTAATATACATACACTTGCCTCAGTCCAATCAATACCCAGTAATTAACAAAGTAATTTACATTTAATGAAACTAATCAATATGGCTGTAAACTGAGCGAATACTATAATTATTATCACTCGTTATAATTCAGCCAGTAAATATATTAATTTGGCGAGGGCACAACAATGATATTTTATATGCTTTAATTAATATTTCACACCAAGTGATCCTTTTAATTGCAACCCTATGTGGTGTTACTTTCTCAGATAAATATTATGTCGACGAATTTGAAGAGATATAATAAATAAATAAAGTTTTAACTTGGCTTATTACAGAAACAGTACACACTTTTAATGTGCGGATCACGAGGTAGCAATCCAGAAGTAGTTGAGTATCTAATCGAAACTGTGGAGGCATTAAATGGCGACGCAGTCGATTGCACGGGTGCAACTGCCTTACACCACGCAGCTCTCGCTGGTCATCCAGCTGTTATAACAGCTCTTTGTAACATTCCTCGTATTGAAATCGACGCTAAAGATGAGGCGAGTGCACACTGACTACGTGTTCCCCATTTTTAAACACAATTCATTTACGCAACTTGAAAACTGATTTCAATTGAAATCCCCTTTTTCAAATTAAATCATTTAACCGCTTCTTTGTAACAAATTAGATAATCAATTCATTTAAAATAAGATTTATTTAAAAAAAGCAATAAAGGTGGAGTTTACTTTTAATTTAATAATATAAGATAGTTAAATGATTAATTTCAAAAGATTAAATTGAAATCATTATTCATAATGTGCTCAATTAAATAATGAATCAAACCTTATAATTGAGATTGGTGCTTTTTTGTCCCAACTTTTGATTAAAATCTCCATAGTTTATGTTTCCAATCTGAAACACAAAAAAAGTTTTCCCTTTATAATCTAACAAGCATTTGATACCTTAACAAATGAAACATGGTTCGCTAGCCGAATAGTGTGTTTCAACAAATCAAAGACTGAAAATAATACCAAAGTTAATATGCTCCATTGAAAGAATGGATAGAAAAATAGAAATAAAAGTACATTGTTCTCGTAAAGTATAAAATACTCAATTTCATTCAGAATTATAATTAATATGAAAGAAGAAAATACTTTTGATTATCATCAAAAATTTAAATAAACTATGACGAAACATGAAAACTAGATGTTTTAAATTGATTAAATAAATAAATCAATCAAATTTAATTGATATTAAATCAATATTTAGTCTATTTTCTATTATAAACTCGGTTGCAAACAATAAACAATATTTTAGTCTAAAATATACCGGAATAAATACACGTAAATACACCTTTAATAACAAAATTATAATGACAAGCATTAACTTATGTGACTGTCTACTATGACAGTTCCACCTTAATAACGAAGCAAAGGCAAATAACGTGAAATACCTCAATTGTCTAACGAAACCTTCATTTATCTAGTCCGACTAAAACCTTGTATTACTACTGACAAAGAGTTATGAGATGCAATAATTTTGCAATGTATAGTACTTACCAGACTGATAAGTTTTTGTATTCAAGTTCCCAAGATATATAGCATATTTATGCAACAATTTTCAATATGTCCAGTTTACTACAAATCAATTACTGTATAATAACAAGCAGCGACTCCTATTGTATTCACTGTATCCACATTTTACTGCACAAAAAAGAAAGACATCATGAATTTCATTATTCTTGTCAATTGAAAACTGATATTTTTAACAGTTTTGTATTTTCATGCTGGAATTTTATATCATTTATAAAAATTATGCATCTCTGTGCAAACATTTTCAATGTGTCGAACTTGCTATAAATCAATTAATATATAACAAGCAGCAATCACTATTCAATTCACTATTTTCAAATTTTATTTTACAAATAACAAGACATCATTAATTTCACTTTTCTTGTCAATTGAAAAGTGATACTTTTAACAACTTCATATTTCCTTGCTGAAATCTTATATCATTTAAAAAAAAATTATGATATTAACAGCTTACTGTCCACGTTAATTAATTTACCCATGATAAAATACAAGTAATTAAATGTACAAAGGGAATTGATTAACTGCACATTATTATTATTATTATTATTATTATTATCGTTAACGTGAATATCCATTAATGCTGAAATATAATTAATTAACCTATAATATTATTAAACATTGACATAAGTTAATAAATGTTTTAATAAATGTGCTTGTAAATACAACTAAACACAATTTTAAATGAAATTAAAAAAAATTTAATAAAAAAATGAAATTAATATTAGTAAAAAACTTTTTAATCACAAAAACAGGATATTTTTGTCAGATTCAATATTTCCAAAGTCATCATTTGTATCTATAAAATAATATATTATACATGCAGTTAACAATAAGGCAATGAAATTGCTATAATCATAATTGTTTGAAGATTTATTTATGAAGCACAAAAATATTACAGCAATTCGTCTCATTGTATAATTTTAGATTCATTTAAATAAAAATATGATCTTGAAATCACCTAAAATAAGAAGACTAGAAATAGAAAAGCACAAATCTTTAAACGCCGTTACTTAAATGCAGCGTCACAAGCGCATTTGCCCCTTTTTTGGTCAACCTAACCTAAAAAGTAATAAAATTAAATACAATAAAATACCTTCGCTTTTCCAATTTCTTAATATATTGGCATTGTAAATGAGTGAAAAGGGCCGTGGATCGCAATGCGAGAGCGGGTTATGAAACATTTCTTCTTTACTTTCCTGAGAATGACGCGCAAACTATTAACGACGACTTTCGCGTACAATCGAAAAGATACGACGCAATCAACGTAATAACGACAATAACCGAATGAACCGCGATGTACTCATAAAGATTACAACAATTGTAATGCGATCGCGAATGAAATACACAGAAACTTTGGATTTAAATTCCCGTTCACGAGTTTCGAGCCGCAATAGCGTCATTGTAGTACGATAACCACAGCAATTACATCATTCAACTTTTAACCGTTAATCCAGAGTCCGAAATACCGATCAAAAATATTCACGATATCACTAAAACAGTAATAAAACCGAAATTAACAAAAATACCGACTACGCGCAATCGCGAACCGAAAATATCACACATATTGTGCCGAGCCAAACGAACGCGACGAGCGACCCAACAGTACAAAATGGCGGCGAACAGCACAACGCCAAGCGAAATATAATTATTAATAAAAAATGTTAACGATAAGCGCGTTGCACTACAATTACGAATATGTCGTTAACAGTGAAAATAATTGAGATCGCATTGCAAAACGCATCCGTTTTTTTAATTAATTAACAAATACTACGTAAGGAATAACAGTGGATGTGATGCGCAAGCGCGCGCACCCCCGCCAAATTTAAATACAAAAAGAATTACTAAATTACAAAAAAATAACTTTAAAGGTCGTATAATTTCTTTGATTAGAAAAAAATAATTAATGAACATAAATTTGACATTACAAACCGTTTAATAATAAATTTGTATATAATTGTATATTAATAAATTTTAAACAAATATAACTTTAATTTTTCTATTGTACCACAGAAAGGACAAACCGCTTTACATTATGCATGTAACAAGGGACACACTGAAGCCGTTGAAGCTCTGATAGGCCTTAACGCCGACGTGAATGCTCAAGATAACGAAAAAAATACCCCTCTTCATATCACAACGAAGAGCAGGCACACTAATATAGCACAACTTCTCCTAAAAGCTGGCGCAGATACTGTATTAACTGACGAAGTATTTGCACAATTCCTATATTAATTACTTGTTTTCAGTGTTAATATATATTAAACTAAGAGAAAAAGTAATTCAAGTAATTAAACACTTCATGTGATATATTGTGACACATTCTTTAAACTCTGAAAGTTAAAAGTATCATCATTGATACTTCAATTAAGAAATATTGTTATCATTAACAGTTGGTACGTTTCTTGTAATAATTTGACCTCTATTTAAAATAAGAATAGTAATTTACAATATCAAGGGTCACGGTCCGTCGAGCCAAGGTATAAATAAATGAATTGTATTTTCTCAGTGTATAATTCATTACCATCCAGTGAGGGAAATTTATTAATAGTTGCTGCTACATTTTATAATAACTCAGGAGTATGTGGGCATTTGTATTATTGTACTCCTTCGTCATATTTTTTGATGTTTTTTTTTTTTCTAAATACTACAGGAATACTAATAAATGCTCACATATCCTTGAGTAATTATTAAATACAGAAATAACTAGTAATAAATTTCTCTCAGTATAATAAAACCATAAATAGATGAGAAACATATTTTTGATGGATATATTGTTTTCGATATATGTTTTGCTTTGTTATGATATAATTAATGTCTAACGAATGAAAAATAAATTTACCTCATATTTTTAGATTAATTTGTTTTGTTTTGACACAAAACAAATGTTTTTTTTAAAAATTTTCATTTCAGTTTCTCGACAAGTATAAATATAAGTTATTCTGTTCAAGACATCTGACATTAAATTTAAATGTATTCAGCTCTCTTGAATATTTCGCAGTGATACTTTGAAATAATATAAATCAGATGTCGCGACACAAAACAATTGTTTGTTAAATCTTTCTCTATGTTTTTGTGTTTTATCATATAAATAGAATTCTCAGAGTAATATGTGAATAAAATATTTAATCTTTTAACTGTTCTTTTACAAATTAAAAGTTTATATTATTCAATAATTAAATATTAAATTCATTAAAGAGTTTGAAATTAATCTTATCAAATTCGTGATCTTTGAAGATGGGATGGACTCCGCTACATGTTGCTGCTAATCATGGCTGCAAAGGAATATTAGAGCTTATTATACAACATGGTGGTGTGCTCAACAAGCAATGCAAGGTTCAAACAACTTTACTTTCTTATACATTATCCTGCCTTTTCATTATTGACTTTTCTGAAAATAACTTGATAAAAAAATGTCAATATCATGGCAATTATAACATAGACAAGGACAAATCGTTTTTACTCTTATATAATTTGAAACTAAATATTAAAGGCACCATATATCTAATTATAATCAGCAAACCTATATTGTTGAATATTAATTTGATCATTTGCATGAATTAATCACACTGAAGTTACTTTACAGAAGGGTAATACAGCTCTACATCTTGCATGTGAAAGAAATGAAGCCGAAACAGTCGAGATTTTAATTAAAAAAGGAGCAGATCTGAACTGTTTCAATGCAGTAAGTATCAGAAAAACTGCGTCATTATTATCTTATTATCATATCAATATATGGTATCTGAAATAAAAGTACACTGCACGTAAAATTTCACAACATAACAGCATCATAATTTTCCTTCATGGTCATATCATAACAATTGTGAAGCTCTTAATGGATTTACAAAATGAAATGTATAATTTACATATAAATATTGATTGCAATATAAAATTCAAGCTTTATTATTTCATACACTGAGAAAAATCGTTGGGAAAAATTACTAGAGTTTTCAACGAACATTTTTTACTGAACCATTTTACGCATGTTTTCTTATACATATATGAAATAACATAATTTGTATCATATAGTGAAATAATCTTGATATTCTTTTTCTTAAAATAATAGGAAAACTTGCATATATCAGTTCGATAAGGTTCGTTTGCGCTGTAAGCTATAGTAATTTTTGCAAAGAAATTGTTCTCAGTGTATTATTGGTACGCTCGAATGCGCGAAAACCATTGTGTTATATTGCCCAACGAAACAACTCAAAACGTCGAGAATATAATCTCTTACGCTCGCAATGGATGCTTTTCATCGTTCTGATTCGTGGAACGCATATTGCAATAAAAAATTACTGCTCGTTCACTTTAGTTACTTGAATCCTACGAGATTTCATGTAGCAATGTTTAATGAAATACTTGAAAGCAATAGAGTGGCCCATTGGAAATTAACACGTTTTGTATCAAAAAGCAAATTTTAGCAATTTAGCAGACAAGACCACCTGAAACACAAAGTTTAAATAAAATTATAAATAAAATAAATAAACTTTTATTAAATACTTAAATACGTAGAGAAAAATGATAAATAAAGCATTTTAATTTATTTCAGAGAAAAGACTAATAAATATTACTAAAAAGTTTGTAAAATGGTCGTAAACTCGAAACAACTTTAAACATGACATCTGAAGTTGCACTATTGTACGACCACTTTACTGACACGTTAGAAATGTTTATTAGACCTTTTTCCTCCGAATATACATTGTTTTTGCAAAATTCACATTCACACTATCATCTATAAAAATACGTATTTAATTGGCATTTTATAACACCATTTGTTCACCTGTTCCATTTCTCCAAGAGGATTCAAATTGAAAATATTAATTGCTTTAGAGAATTCAATCTCCGATACATATCGCTGCTGAAAGGGGCCACACGGATATTTGCAAATTACTTCTCACAGCTGGCGCTAATATTGAACAAAGAGAGCAGGTGAATATCCCATTCAGATATGAAGCTAAATAATTATTCAATTAAAACCGTAAGAGTATCAATCAAGTTCATCGATAAAATCGTTCATTTCCTTATTCCATGTACAGAACATATAAATGTGATTACACCATTGAAATAATTTTGCTAAACTGATTAAAAAGATGCTATAACATTATTATTGCCGATTAGAAATTACAAATTTTATGAAATATTTTCATTTTTCTACATGTTAATATTCATTGCTGTTTTAATATACCTTCAGATTTACATTAACGTTTATACTCTGAGAAAAAAAGCAACTTTTATATAAAAAATTTAATGAACAAGTTATAATAATAATAAAAAGTACAACATTTTCACATAATGAAATTATATCTTAACACAACTATATACAAGTAAATATGCTAAACCTTTTTTCTCAGTATTAAATGTTAATAAATTGTTGTTCGTTCAAAGCAATTATAATGAAATTAATAAACATTAATGCGATATTATTTTAGAGTGGAAAAACGCCACTTTATATAGCTGCAAGGGGAAGTTTTACAGCGATCGTTGATATGATCATCAGAACCGCCAGGCTGGATTATCCAACACCAGTGAGCAACCGCGTTATTACTTGACTCAATGCCTCGAATTATTTGCCCCACTCTCATTTTACGAGGGAGACCAGTTCGTTAAAACGAAATTGTATTCCGCATACACGGAAATAAGTCATTATCTACGGTCGGAATGTGCGCGCAAGTATCGTGTTATCCCCGGTAAAGCGTACGAATATCTCAATATAGTGTTTGAATAGTGATGACAAACGATACGATTTCACTTGATATAATTATACCCAAGTTGCCAGCCATTTTTGCAGCGTGAAAACCAACGCATAATCAACGATGCCGAAGTTTGTAATGTTAATTAAAAGTTCGCGAAGCTCCACGCGCAAATTCGCGAATCCCACCGTTCATTACTTGTAGAACAAAAAGTCACGCGAAAGTTTCGCTTAATGTTCGCCTCAAATTAGCCAAAGTATTTCAGAATCAAGATTTTTGTCGCGAAGGAAACGCGATATATAATAATTAGGGGTAGTAAAATTTCCGGATTTTCATTGCGCTAAATAAATAAATCAGCGGTTTTGCCAATTGAATTATTATACACTAAAACAATTATTGATAATTGTTACTATATTTGATAATAACGTGAGTATGTTGTAATTTTTTCAGTCACAAATATTTGTAAAGTTACGAGTTCTATTTCTTAGTCATACTTTTCTCTAATATTTAGAGAGGAACTTTCGTTTTAACGAATGAGATTTTTGCATGTTATCTTTATTTCTCGATTCTTCTTTCAAACGAATTCAAACAAGTTTAATCATAAAATTAACACGTTCGCCGCTGCACGCTTTAATTAAATACAAAAGCAAATCGAATGTATCAGTCATTTTAAAATCAAAATTAATTTGTTGACTTCATTCAATCAAAGTACGTTTCCAGTTTAGTATAAATTTTATTTTCTAGCATATTTTCTATTATTTTTATATTTTACGCAAAGTTGTAAGCGCTGCATTTATCCAGTAATATCAATACTTTTTTTTAAATTTCCCAATTATTGCAATAGTTACGTATTTGAATACCTTTTCTGTTTTCATTAAATTTTACGATAAAAAGATTTTATTTATATTTCAAGAGTGCAGTTGTAACATTGTACCATGCCCTTAATCCTTCGAACGGCAAAAATATTGAACTATAAAAAGTTTACTATCTTATAAAAATATTTATCATAACGTAGTTTTGTTTTATGATTAAATTATGTTTTATTACTAAAGTATTTCATTTTTCATAAATTGTATTTACTTTTTTTTGCTTCCCGAATAATATTTAAAACTAAATATATTTAATATTTTCAATTTAAAGTTACAATAGTATTACGCATTTATTGTCAACAATAAAAAATCTTTCATCATTTTTAAAATAAACTGACCCTACCTAATGCGGACGAAATTTATCCTTTTCAAGAAAATAAAATTTCATACTCTAAAGAATACGATACATTTAATCAAATGAATGAATAAAATAACAGTAATTGACATATTTACCAAAAAATAGCCATAATAATCGAATTTTTATTAGAATTAAAATAAATTTTCGTGTCCCCGAATAAATCTATCAAATAAAGTCTGAAATAAAATAAAGATGAAGCTTATCAGCGAACTGGAACTTTCTTTTTGTGTCAATCGTAATTCAGAATATGCACAGTAAACGAAGTACAAGGAGAGTGTCAATCGCGGAGATGGACGTGAGAATGGAAGCGACATAAGGCGCGTGTCTTTCATTTTAGGAGGACTCGAATTCGGACAAGGAAATTCGCGAGCTAACACCTGCTCGACGGCGCTGGCGCGAAAATCCGTACGGCAGCCGCATCGGAAGCAATAGCGGCGGACTCTCCGAACATGTTCGATCCATTCTCTGGAAGTTGGCTTATAAGCATTTGGCTCCTGGGGATTGGAAGAAGCTCGCGCTTCATTGGGCTTTCACGCACGAGCAGATATCCGCCATAGAGCACCAACACACTGGTAAATACCGATCAGCGGACACTTTTCCTTCAACTCCTCGTCTTTATTTTGCACGCAATTATTAGGCACGCTCCTTCGCTGCAAAGAGAGAAAAGAATATTAAAAATTAGAAAGCAAGGATTACAAAATTTTTATTAAAAATTGATATTTCTATCTCTGTGTAGTTTCTCCCACCCTAGTAAAAATTGAAACCGAGCTGAAGTAGGGTCCCGGTCGGGCATGCAAGCCTCTCGATCGGTTTCATTTTTACTAGAGCAATTTTGACCCAGTTTATAATCGAGAATTGTAATACATCTCAAATTTTATGCTGAGAAACGTTTTCAAAGTATAGTATTAACAAACTTTGTTTCTGTTTTGTTTTTATTGTATTAATTAGACCATCCATTACAAACATTGTTTTTTTTACCAACTCAAAGTTGAAACTCTTGTATGTCTACAAAACCCAGTGTTTTAGTTAAATATATGCAAGACTGAAATGTATCGAATGAAATGATCAGAAATGTTATATCGAATAAGACAATTATTCCCTAGTGGCGACTTCAGAGTTTCATTTAAAAAATCAGATAATTTGAAAAGTCAGATAATCCAATTTCATTGCTTTATTCTTAAATTCAACGTTAAATTCTACGAGCTTAAATAATGATATAAAATTTCTTGTATAAATTAGTTGATTAACACTGTTCATTATCTGATATTGGTGAAATTATATTCCTCTCTCGCGACGATACTTTCTTATCATTATTAAACCAATTACTTTATCGAGTTTCCGAAAGGTTTATGTTGCTAAATTGTTCTAAATTTATTTTACATTTTTTCATCGGTATAAGCTGTATCAATTCAATTTTAGTATTTCCCCCTTTAACACTTTAAAAGGAAAAAATCTTTAACTTTGTCCCGTGTGTGGTTACGCTTCAGTAAATTTTATGGCTTATACCACAATTGCATCAAACGTGGATCTTATTTACTGACTCAATTACCGTTAGGTAATCAAATATTTATTAATTGATTATTGCGCGTCGTATATAATATAGAAATTAAATAATAATTAACAACTTGTTACTTTTATATATAATCTATGTATATATATCTTTATATATATATCTATGAAGTCAACTGTTTTAGAAATTTATTTGCTTTTTCATTATGAAACTTTCAGTGCTGTCTTAATTACTTTGCAATTTCTTTATTAAATGCAATTCATTAAGTAAATTCCATGAATAAATGTTGTATAATTTGTATACAAGTATCATATAATTGCAAATATACAAAAAACAATGAATAATAATTAAATGCGCCAAATTTACAAATTGTAATATGGAGGTTTATTTTTCATAAAAAGTTTGAAAGTCTCTATTAAACAAATTCATCATTTTACTACAAACCATTTACTTTCTCATAAACCAAAATTTAATACCATCCTTATTTCAGACTTCAGATTAAACAGAAACTGTTTCATAATGCCAAGCAATGTATGGGAATGAGATTGCGTATATTATTTTAAAAATACTTAATATGGATTTTATGTATAATAAAAATTATATATCATTTTAAACGCTTTTTCAAACAAAATTAAATTTTACTTCAGCATTCCAAGATATAATATAATAGTAATATGAATATATTTTCTTATTATAATGTTTTTATTAAAATACATTATTAAAATTCAAAAATTCATATATAAAAATAAAAAAGTATATAACAAACTTATATATTAATTAGAATTCAAGTTAAATAACTGTCTCAATATTTAAAAATTCATCTTTTCTCATTTAACAGTAACAAATTACAAAATCCTAGGAAAACTTTTTTTAAAAATTTAACAATAACTAAATTGGACAAAATAAAACATTTTCTTATTCGACAATACTTTTGTTAAATCAACAAATTTGATTGTATGGGAACATAACAATGTAATCAAAGTACAAAAGTTTCACTGATGTTGAATCAGTGGAAGCAAATGTATTTGAAAGTAACATAAAAGAACACTTTTTGTTTTGTCTTTTATTTTAAAATGACAATTTTTCAATGCACCCAACAAAAGCAATTGTATTATTAGTTTGGAACTGAGTTTTATTTATTTTTTATTCTCCACGAACAATATTATATTATCACCCATTTATTATACATGAGCATGTATATATTACGCATTATACGTAATTAGTACAACTCTTTTAATAACAGATTTTATAATTTTAAACTCGCATTGTAGCAACAATTCTGCATGTAGACTTGGAGAGAAACATTTATTAGTTTAATACTGATTAATTACCACAATATTTAATTAACTTATACAAATTAATTAAGTATTAATTAAATAAATATTTTACTAAAACAATTAAATACTCAACAGCAAAATATTAACTTTTACTTTCAAATTTATATAATTTTATATCACGATTATCATTAAAATTTTTATCACTCTCTAATTTTTAACATTATTCCTTTTCTTATTATATCTTTCATGCTTTTGAAAGAAAAAAAGTTTACAAGTTAATAAAATCCACAGAAGCACTTTAAGCGTAATAAAATTGAAGATGAATGATTCACTGCGGAAGAATTATGTGAATGGCGTCTTGAAATGAAATCTACAAAATGATCAGCAACGAAAATGTAAAATAAATTACCCCGAAGTGTCTTATAAAGGGAACAGATTGCACGAGTTTTTGACCCAAAGCCATTATATCTTTCCAAGCTAATCTCCCTCCCCGAGCTTTAAACATCGATCATCGCAACGGCTTTGTTACAAAAATTGTTTTCTTGTCCCAACTGCATTCCTACGCTGCATCTAAGATAAGATGCTCACATTTAATCTTATTCGCGTTATGATAATGTACTTTATCCCCTTCCACCGCTTTTTAATACCACTTAATATACGGAATCCTTAAATTGAAATAATCAGATTCAATTTTATGTCGCCACTGAATTTATGACGGTTTATTTTTTTCTCTCAATGCTTGCTTACCCCTTCTTTAATATTTTTTGTCTTCTCAAAATTATAATTCAAACTTTCTCAAGAAACTCGTCGCTAATTAGAAAATTTTGTTTAAATAAAAGAAGTTTATTCTTTTACTGATGTATTGTAGGATGTATTACAATTCTTTGATTCAAATTACACCCCCGCTCCCCAGGCTATATTTTATGAAACAAGTGAGAGACAAATGTAATACTGATTTAGCTAAATTGAGCAACATTTTATGCGAAAGTTACGACAATATTATTCTTAGCATTGCAAATTTCCATTCCGCCTCATTTTCCGAGATAATAAGTTAATTTGGACAGCAAATTGTTTTCACAAACAATTTACAATTAGTGGACATAAAAATACAGATGTAATATGATTTACATAATATTACGGGAATGATTTTAAATTTACGAGTAAAACCAATTTGAGCGAGCAGAGAGAATAAACTTTGAAATCAAAACATAAATGACAATCGCGTGATCCTTATTCAAATTATATACCGGAATCAAAAACATTTTAACAATTATCATTTTAATGCTCCTCTTTGTTTCAATTGAAGTTTTATATTTAAACTGATATCTAGATATTTTAATTCCACTGAATTGGTTTCTTTAAGCAATTAATTTTTATAAATATCAAAAATTACTAAGTGGCTTAACAAAAAGAAATGAAAAGTGGAGATAAAAAACTTGAAAATCGATGGTCAAAATGAAAAAATTATTGAATTATACGAAAGAATAAGACGAAAAATCAGTTAACAAGAGTCAGCTGTTTTTCGTGGTTTATACTTTTTCGTGTTCCTGCGAAGTATGAGGAGCAGCCTTATGAAAAGGACGATAAAGATGCGATCGTAGGTCCCACGAGTTACAAGGAGCACGGATTTCGGCTGCTACTCATTTGGGTCTCCGGCCTAGGTCCAGAAGTTCAAACCATGAAAGAGCTGCACGATTCTTTGCTCGCGATCGACAAGAAAACAATCGCAGGTACAACACCTATAACATTTTTATCCTTCATTTAAGAGCCATTCCATAATATATAAATGATAGTTGTTTTAGGATACACTTCTTAATATGAAAATATAAAAAATTTGTTTATTTTAACTATTTTGTACTTGTATTATAGTTTGATATAAAGAAAAGGCAATTATAATAAGAAATGTAAGTAAATACCTTCAACATACTAAAGTTATATCTTAAAACAGCTACATATGCAAACCCTTTTTTTCAGTGATGATAATCACTCTTGTGGTACAATTTTTTAATATTATGTTGCAAACTTACCTTCAGCTCGAGCTCGTAATCCCACTCGTTCGCAATCCTCCAACTTTTCTCCTTAATTGCAAATGTATTTTTCGCAAAAAGTACAGGCAAAGTACAGTTTTTTCATCCACATTCAGCGGGGAGAAGCATGACCGATTTCAAAAGAGGGTAGAAAATGCGTCTAAATATAATACATAAATATAAAAAATATCAGTAAATTTGGAAATTAATTTGAAACTTGGTGTTCTCAAAAATTTTGTCGACGAGGATCAACGTGTCATTATAAAGTTGAACTTCGTTTGGTTCGTTCTGTTAAAATCAGATGTAGACTTAGTACAAATACCAAACCATCGCGTTAAATTATAATTAGTTTCAAGCAAAGTTAGAAGCTACATTGAACAAACCAAGTTTGTAACTGAATAAATTAAAATGATGTTATTTCCATTCAATACACCAAATTTATTAACCAAACATAACATTATAAAAACATTTCTATTACCAGTTGTCTTGATTATAATGCTTCTACAAAGGGACAGAGATGTTTAAAAATGTACGACTTAATGTAAAATTATTAAAAATTGTTGTAAATTGTACTTACCTAACTCCAAATCACCTGAGCTCTGAGGTCCTTCAAAACGAAGATGCTAAAATGATCTATTAACGCAAACAATTAAAAAAATATAAAGAGCGAAAGAATAACAAAACGAATAAAAACATGCTTACCCAACGTTATTGAAATAATGTTCTTTCCTTACACGAGGTCTTGTATAAATGTATAAAAATAAAAATTCATTCTTAATCTAGAGATGGTTCTCAAGTACCAGGATGCAAGCTTCGATGACGATGACAAATCTGGTAAACAACGCTGTCACAAGTGCAGCATCGTGTGAAATAATTTGCATTCGGGAAGACAAGTGGCTGCTCATTTTTGCAATACGGTTTCATTATTAAGATAGTTTACAGCAAAAAGCAAACTTCGTTCCGATAGCAAAAAATGCACGCAACAATTCTGTTCGCTTGTTAACGTGAATAAAACTGAAAATAAAATCTGCTATTAACAAAATTATAATAAATTTGCTCAAATGATGGTAGCATACATTGAGAAAAATAAAATAATATGAGTTACTATACTTTCTGGCATTCTGAGACTCTATGCTCCAATGTTAAAAACTTTGCCAGACAGTCTGGTAAACGGTATCACTTTTTCAAGTACCAATTATCAGAACTGTAGTACTTCTTCTCACATTGTCGAGCATTATTTTATACAGGAACACATAGAGTCCAGGATTACTATATTATTTTTCTCAGTGTATATTGCTGTCTACAATGTTCAATCATATTTGTTTTCATTTAATCAGATTTTCAACACCAATGAATGAAATTAAATATTTGATAATAAATGAAATTGTTTGACTGAAAATTCTGATGCAAACATTAAATTGTACTTGAACGTTCAATTAAGATTAGAAAATGATATAAAAACAAATGCATTTAAGGAATACTGATTTCAATATGTGATAAAACAGGAATTGTAACTTTGGCAAACAGTAAAATTGTTTGACATAAAATGAAAACAAATTAAATGGAAAAAGAAAATTTAAATACCAAAAATACTTAAGTGCGCTTCATATAGATTTTATAACACGATATATATAGGCTTCTTTCAGTGTATTAAGTGATGCTAAAAGGGAAACAACAAATAAATTAAGTGATAATTTTTGCTACTCTAAAATATTAGTTTGAAATGAAATGCAGAAAAGTCGTGTAACATAAATATTAGCTAAATCGATGCAGATTTTACAAAATCATTTAATAATAAATAATTCAACGGTAAACAAAATGAAATCAGTTTTAAGACAATCAGTAAAAATGCGTATCAATGCAGTATAAAAGGAAATTGCTCAACAGTAGCATATTATAAAGATTTTTCAATAAATGTAACATCAATTTCATAAAACTTGTAACGGAGTAACTTCATAAGATATTGACTTTGATTTAATTATAAAGTATCATTAGTAATTCTCTTTAATTTTCAGTTTAATGACAATTTTTGTTCGCTTTTGCGATGACATCACGAAATTTAGTTTAACTTTATTTACTACCCTCTATACTGTATAAACACATTGCTTACAAAGTTTTAGTATTAAAATAAAAAAGTAACCAAGTGTAAATAGGTTGTTCTATTTATTGTGTGAACAGATTTTTATTTAATATATTTAAATATTTAACTTTTAATTGTTGACTGTTGAGCAACTTTCTTTGTATTACATTAACAAATTCAATCAAATATTTGATTTATAGTTGTGAAAAGATTGATTTATCAATTTAATTATTTCCTTTAAAATATAACT
Source organism: Leptoteleia sp. ZL-2020 (assembly GCA_022817305.1). Lineage (NCBI taxonomy): Eukaryota > Metazoa > Arthropoda > Insecta > Hymenoptera > Scelionidae > Leptoteleia > Leptoteleia sp. ZL-2020. The sequence goes on along the minus strand of JABFPN010000084.1, from coordinate 51,820 downwards.
AATACAAAACATTTAAGGTATTTTAATTTGTCATATCCATGAATTGCTGCACAATACAAATGTCAAACAAAAGTAATAAGTATAGTAACTTGACAAAACAAAATGTCAATGTCTATTTAAAAAGTCAATTAATGTATCATTCTAATTATAATGAAATACCTTCCGTATTTAAAATATGAAACTGAAATTATACACGTAATACGGTATCATTGTTCTGGAACAATCTTGCAAATTTGTATAAGAAAATATTATACGAAAAAAATAAAGAATGTGAAAACTGTGAATGTTGTTTATTTGCTTGTAATCTTTTCATTTAATGCAGACCAAATTTTTGTATGTTTTACTTATGCAACAGAATCCACCTAAAAATGAAAAAACAAATTCAAGTTAATAAATCATAACAAACAAATTTCTATTTCTTGAATAGAGAAAAATGTCATACAAAATGACTGTAAGTCTGATTCAAAAAATCGAACAAAAAACTCTTTCTTTTTGTAAAAAAGTTAAATTAGTAAGTTTTGTTTCTTGATCTTGCAAGTGCATACGAAGTCGATTATATACTATACACATAAAGATATCTTTATTTTGCTATTTAAACTAACAACAGTGTTACAAATATGTATTCAATCAACCCCGACAAACGCCGTGTACAGAAATAAGTTTAAATAATCAGGACGTCATTAAAATAGAAAATTCCATCTCGTTCCATGAGTTAATCTGTACGCAGTTCATCTCAAGTCCACGAGCCTCGCATCATCCAGTCAGAAAATTGACCAGGACGACTAGTAAATGAATTTCCTGCGGCAGAAATCGAAAACAAAGAATTAGGACGAGGCGTAGAATTAATGACCCGATTTTCCAAACTTCTCTTAACTAAAAAGAAAGGTCGCTTTTTTAAGGTCATTTAACAAAACCCAAGTTAACGTTTGTCAATTATTAATTTCCAGGCAATGCTCAATTATCCCTTGAATAAATCAGTAGTCATTAAATTTTTTAAAATTTAAAACTCCAAGGATAATTCAAACACTGCCTGATTTATAATTAAGAACTGGGAAAAAGAATTGGGAAAAAGACTGTTAAACAAAAAGTTAAAGGTGTTAAAGAAACTTGAATAGAAAATAGTCGTAATTATTAGTTTGCTTTTAATATAAATTCGCGTGGAGTGATTTGTAGGATTCCATAGTTTCCTATGGTTTGTGTACGAGTGATTGTATAACAAGATAAAAATAGTTTCTCCAAAAAGTAATTTTGCAATATTAAACATTAAAGTTTGCTGAATTGACATGTGAAAAGAGTTTGACAGTCTTACAATTCTAAAAGTTTTCAATTGCATGAGATGAGAATGTATTTTAAGCCTTCTGATTTATAAGTTACTGACTTGTTCAAAGCTTTTCCTTTCTTTCAGTTAAGTTATAAATTAAAACCTGCAAACATTTATGAAATGCAATCACCTTAATTATGTTAACATTCTGAATTGTATTTTTTATTCTTCATTAATAAAATGTAATGAATATTATGATCTCAAGAATTTGACATTATGTACGCAGTGTGTCTTGTAAAATATCATTGTAGAAAAAATGACATGTCATGAAAATAATACAGTAAATATAAGAAAAATAAAAGTAACAAAAAATGTATAATTACTTTTTGATCGGACTGCTATCTATCCGTGACCTAAGCCCTGTCATCAAGTTCTTTTTCAACCTGTTGCTAAAGAAAATGAGATTATAATCAATGTTTATTCAGTTTTCTTTTTAACGAATTACTCCGTAACATGAAACGAATGGTATAACTTACTTGAACGTTAGAGCAAAATATATATATATATATATATATATATATATAAATTCAGTCCTCTCATCAATTAAATCATGTGTAAATGTATTATTTTTCAATTTAATTTCTTCAAATGTTAAACTCTAAACAGAATTCAATTGAATTTTGTCATCAAACAACTTTTGATTTAGCAAAAGTACCATTAAGAAGCTGTCAGAATAAAATATTTAAAAAACTTTCGCAAATTGAGCAATCCTCTTTTTCAGATCTCCTTTTCGCAAAGTGTGCAAATAAGCAGATTGAACATTATTAAGTCAGTAAGTATACAATTTATTTTTAAGCTTTTTAAACAAGTAAACAAATTTGGAGTACGTTCAGCCAAAGTTACAGCTTGTTACAAATGTTTACGTTACACCAGTTTTCATAATCCTTTTAAGCGCAAGTATTAGCCAAAGATCAATTAAAATTCACTTCAACACTTATATTATACCAACAATTCTTTTTTAATCCTTAACAATAATTCGTATTCATTAACATAAAATTCATATTCGTTTATGATATAACAATCATTTAATTGATATTCAGCTTCCAATTTATAATCTATACAAACATAAATATAACAATTAAATCGTTCTCTATGATACAACTTGCTCAATAATGAAACGTAAATTGTCAATTAAAAAAATGTGAAAACTTACAAAAACACGATTTAAGTTATAAAAATCCCTGAGAGATTATTAAATTCGTTCTGTTTCTTTTTTTTTTTTTTTATTTTGTCTTTAAATTAAATTGTCTCTTCAACGTCGGTACGGGTGACTTATTGTGGTGCCCCTTCGGTGTTTAACGGGGCCACCCGCGAGCGTACCGTTGTCGTTAACTTGCACTGCTTCCTCATCGTACCAAGGACATCCGTAACCTGCTCCTGTTAGATCGCACAAAATATTGAAGAACGTAGAGTTTTACAGGAAATTAAGTATCCGACTTCCCAAAGAACAAAGGTAAAGTTTTCTTTTTCCCTTTTTCGATGAGACACGCGGAAAGAAACAGTTTAACAAAAAAGAAAAAAAGTGAAAGGATGACTGCACCAGGTTAATAAGTTAACACCTCGGAGACGCCAGTTTTTCGCAAGAATTTTATTCCTAAAATACTTACATTCGTCATGCGATAAGGAAATATTATTGCAAAATTAAAATTAATCTTAATAAATAATCGGTACACACATTAAAAGTAATAAATTAGTTCAAAAAATAAGAAATACAGACTTGCCTAAACAATAATTAACAAGTCATCCAATCAAATTACTAACGAAACATAATTACTGCTGTTTTACCTAAAAACTTTATGGTAATGGCAAACAATTTTGCCATTAACATGAAATCTAATGTCGTCTCAACATAAAACTGATATTAAATTAACAGATTTTTAATGTAAAACTAACATATATTAGTTAACATAGGAAAATCAGTAAATTTGGCACGCATATTTTTCCCCGTGTGATAAAACATATTAAAGATATAGGAATTGATGCATGAAAAAATAAGAAACTGGTACAGTCAACCTACTGGAAAGATAAAGATGTGATTGAAATATGAGAGAGACAAGCAATTTTCGTGTAATGATGTAATGAACGCGAAAATACTTTAAGCGATACAATTTTTCATCGACAAATAATCAATTACTCATCTCTGACGTGAACAAAATATAACTTCAATAACCATGGACTGATAAAAATTAATTTAAAAAATTGTTGGAAACAAACGTTTCAAATGTACAAATATTAATTTAACGAAAAATTTAAATTTTGCAAATCAATTTAATTACAATTAATACCTTAATTGTATGAAAACTTAAAAATGTTACTGTTACAAGCTTTCATATATAATTAAATAAAGTCAAGTGGGATAAAAATATACCACTTTCTAAACATGTTTTACAAAATTTACCATTAAAATCACTAAATAACAGACGTTATTACTTAATTGAAATAAATAATATAATCAATGACCCCTGGAAAGTTTTATATTACTCCTGGTAGGTTTCTTGAAATAATCTTATTTCAATTTATATACCTTTTCCCGTGGGACAGTTTTACGTACTTTTCATCAGAAGCATAACTTATATTATGTAATAAAGTTTGAAATAATAAAAAATGTTAACATATTTTAAGAACTAATATGTTACATAATAAACTTTTGTTATCTTCAAGTAAAATACCGCGATATAAAGATTAAATAATGCTCCTCGCGTGAAATGACTATCCGTCATTCTCAAAACAATGATCGATTGCCCCGGTCAGTGTAAAAGTTTCAAAGTTTAACCACTCGCGACTGTTCACTTTCTTTGTACGTGGTAAAATTTTATCCCGCTTGTTCTCAACTAGAGAAATCAAAAATGTCACTTCAATTTCAGTCTCATAAAAAAAAAAGTAGCCAACTAAAAATAAATATAAAAACAATGGAACTGACCTGTACAAAGGACAAAAGCAAGAGATATATTAACGCACGATTCTAATGAAAATCTAAAATCATACATGGAAAACTTATACTTATCATAAATTTAATATACCTCACGTTAACAATTATCAATTATATTAAAGCAACATTCTAAAAGCCACGTCTGCGTTCTTAGCTACAATAAATTAAATTTACCTATCGTCGATCAATTTCTTTTTTAGCTTAAAAAGTCTCCATACGTCTAAATAAATCAACTCTAAGCTTACGACTAAAGTTATCCGTCTTCGTTTGCTCTTAAATTATAATCAAAGGTACGAGTGTCGGGATGAAGAATTTTCGTGGTGCGCGTGAGAAAGGAAAAAAAATCTGTACATTGTGAAAGACCAGGAAAGTGGACATTCTCAGGTAATTCAGAACAACGTGCCACGTTATTTGATGGTTCGTACATTTTTAGCGTCTATAAGGATGGTAATTGGTGTGTTGGATCAAGGAAAATCGTTGAGGACCAGGTGCGTCGCCATTGGGAATTATCATTGAGATCTCGTTGATTTTCAGTTTGGGAATCATGGAACATTCTGTGGAAAGGAAAAAATTCTTTTTTCAGATTTTCACTGTCCTTAATTGCTTATCTATCGCTTACACGTTTATAAATTTGATTAATTGACGAATTAAAAAGGAAAAGATTTAGAAAGTTTAGACAATAAAGAAATAAAAATATTTTTTTAAAAAAAGAAAACTAAATGAAATCACTACTCCAACAACATTTTAATAATAAAGAAGCAATGAAACATCACTTAACCAATTTTAGGCTTTCATTGAAATCTTGTATGGAATCATACATTTTTGTTGTTTTTTATTCCATCGATTTATCGGTAAATTATTGAAAGGTTTTTTTTACAAAGGCTACTCGGTGGAAACTGAATGTTAAAACTACCAGAACGTAAATATATGTATATATATATAAACATACAACATCAAAGAAAACTAAAATCTTGAATTCAGAATTTACAAAAATCCCAACGAAGTGGTTGAGAACGACAAAAGATTATGAAATGTTAATTTGAACAAAAAATGCATGGGTGAAACAAAAATTATTGCTTGCAAAATTGAAATGACCAAAGGGAAGTGACTTGGGCGGAAAGAAAAAAAGGGGGGAAAAAAGAAAGACGAGTTTGCATTAATGTGATTATCCGGTTCCTATATATACACATGATGCATCGTTTGAGTGATCAAAGGAACAAAATGCAATCAATTCAGCGTTTGCATCAAAGCCGCCACATCAGAAGTCGTTAACGAAAAATAAGCCCCGGACGCAAAGGAGCACTCTGCATTTAAAATTAAAACAACGTAAGCATTCGGATCGGCTTACAAATATGCCGCTGAAAATGTGTCTTTTCATAGGCAGGTTTAGCTTATAAGATAAAACTGAATGGTTGCTTGAAAGCAATAAAATACAATTGAAACAAGTGTACCAATCATCATCTTCATCTAAAATAAAAGAAATATATTTCTGATCAAAATTTAATTTTCGCAAATTATCCTTTGTCCAGATTTTCTAAGGTCTAATTGTAATGTAAAATTACCATTAAAACTATAATTATAATATGTAATAAAACCTATAATTTTGCATAGATATAAAAGAAGGCATTTTGAGGATATATTAGTAACAGTGCAAACATAATATAAATGAAATAAAAATAATAATTATATGGTATAAATTATCAATTGGCAATTAAACTTATCTCGAATAAGAGTTCTACTTTCTAAGGATCGGTATTAATTGAAAAAATGTACTTCTTCAATAGTATTTTCTATTTAATCATTTTCATATTTCTATATATCATCGTGTTATTTACGAATAATGATTCCATTTGTCTCTGTTATATATATATAATATATATATATATAGTTATTATCCTTAATGTCATATAATAATCTTAAGTATCAATTATATGTAATTAAACCACTAGAAACACCATTATAAAGTATATTAATTATAGTTATATAATAGTAAATGTATTAATAGTAATTGTTTTTAGTGCTGTATCTTAATGTTTCGTCGAGGGTGAAGGAGGGTGTAGGACCATAGGGACAAGAAAAGTGTACTTTCCACTTTTTTTTTTCAGTTATGCATCATTCTTCCTTATCATAAAAATGAACCCTCTAAACACGAAATCTTCGTTCGAACCATTTTTCTAATTAATTCTCCCCCCTCCCCAAATCTCTGCAACGAATTTCCACAATTAATTCCATCCTTTAATCCTGCAACTTGGCCGATTGCTTCGCGTTTTAGTTATGTACAAATAAAAGGCATTTGCGTAGTACGTACTATACAACTTACGGTCACGTTAACTTTAGAATAATACGACTCACTCTTCGTCATAATTTTTTCTTGTTGTTTATCTTATTATTGCACTTTTACATTTAGTATTTTTTTTGTCCTTTCAAGTGTAAAATCTAAGACACGGCTATTATGGTATGGTACAATATTAGACCTAGAAGGCAACCAAGCTTAACCATTGGAATTAAATATTGAACACTCTGTCAATTCATTTTCTTAATGCAATTAATTCTGTCAGTAGCTCAATCACACTTTTGTCACTAGAAACATCCTAAATTGGCATTTAACAGTCAACTTGTCAGGTTAATTTGTCATTTGATGAAACGTAATCTTGAAAAACATTGTTTACTTGTTGATCCAAATAATATTACCATCTTTTATATTGAACTGATTTAATTAATTGTCAATTCCCACTAATATGAAAAGTTAAAGATTAATTAACTGTAATAAAATATTTAAAAGTCCATAATCTGAATAAAGAGAGCTGGATCTATTCGTAAGTTCAATTGACTTTTAAAGTTAAAATTATTTCCATCAGCAAGCAAAGAACGTGAGACTTTTATTAATCAAAAACATTCAAAATGTAAACAGGAATGGAAAACACGTACATCATCAGAAACAAAGTAAGTTTAAAACTTTAATGATCAAGGCAACTATTTTATGATCAAGTTTCCGCGAATGGATTACTAAAACAATATGTTTTCATAAGCTTTAATATACATTTAAAGTAGACTTTTAAGATGTGGACTAAAATGCATGGTCACGTGTACAATACTTTGTATACCAACAAGTAAACCAATCTGATTATTTGCTTCTTTCATACATATGTAATTTCAAAGGGTAAAATTTTATTAATTTTAATGTCAATTAAAAGAAAGTGTTACACTCTTCAAAACGATCCACTTACTTCATACTTAATTTTGCATTAAATTTTGTTGAATTCGAAATTTTTTTTATTAAATAATTTCAATAATCGTGCCGTGATATTCTACTTTGCCATCTACATTCCACCAGTCTGTGACACAGAAATCGGATCCATCGGAGATCCAAATAGAATTTCAGTATACCATAAGTGGAACCGGGATACCGCGAGCCATTATTTTTTTAGAGTGTAGATTAATTTGTGCACTTGCCTCTGATACTATAATTTCGTATCATTTATAATAACATTCTAAATTTTTAGCAACAACTCAATCATCCCTGTTATATTCAATGAACATTTCTGCTCCACTTTTGGATCTTCAATGTTGACTTCCGCGGTGTCAACCAATCGTAAGTGATTCACTTGCTGCTAAAAACCAGTGAAGCTATACTAACACACTTGATCGATCCTCAAACGAGCAATCACACGCACTTCAACCCCTTATCTTGTTTCTTTCCCTATACATCCTCCCACCCTCGAGAGCGCGCTTAATCGCGCCAAAAAATCGGATACGTTCGTCTTTTTTCAAGCATTTCTCCAAGAAAAAGGAAAACCATCTTGAAACCGATTACACAAAATTATACTGCTTTTAAATATTCAGTTCATTTAATTCAATCTGGCGTAGATTCAATTAAAAAACCGTTCTTTCGATTATTGGAGGATAAATTTTTATTACATTTGTCAAACAGTGGACATTTTTATGATATTTTTATCAAGTTATATCAAAGTGAACCCAGTCTAAAATAAAGTTTAATTCAATTCAAGATAAATAATGTTGAAATTAAATAAAAATAATATTCTAATCGGATTCAGTTGTTTTAATATTTCTGAGAAAAAAAAAACAGAAAAAATTAAACTTTGCTAATGTTAAAATACAGTCATAAGTAATAAATCCCTCGTTTGGGCGACTCGAATGAAATGATTTGTGGCGAAAAGCGTCGCTTCGACTTTAAATTTCCAAGTGGAAGTGAAAAATATAACATTCTCATTATTAATGTCATGAAAACATTGTACAGAATGACGCAACGAACCGATCAATAAGTGCACAATTTATTGGACATTAAAATGTAAAACATTTACATTATTCTGACTCTTAAAATGCAAAATTACAAAGTTTAACATTTCATTATACTTTATTTATTCTCAATAATTATTATTAATCCAAACTTATGTTTAGTCAGATTTAATTGTATATGCAATTTTTAGGGTATTATCCAGATATAAATCTCACCGATATCTGTTAATGCCATTTCATTTTCCGGGTTCATGACCCTGTTTGCGTGAATGGGCAAAGCTAACAAAATTATTTACGGCCCAAATATCGCGTTTGTAATGTAAAAGATATCCTAAACAATGCAATAACTGGATAATAAAAATTCGTCCATTCCAAGCCATTGCTTAAAAAGAATATAAAAATATAAAAAAAAAAAGAAAGAAGTCCGAACAATTTAATAATCATATTTTCGACAAAATCAAAACAAATTTTTGCGTCAGTTGGCAACGCTTTTCGCCATAAAAGAAAATAAAGAAAAATATATGTATTCAAAAAAATAAATAAAGAAATAAAATAAAAAAAATTATAAAGTGAAATTCATTGAGTGTTAAATTTGTTTGTTTGATATAGCTTATCGTTTGGTATCGCCCGCCATTCGGAAATAAGGGAACCTTTCCGGAATATGATTTATTGCGACTCTAAGTGCGCGGGCGTTTAACGTGTTTTACATTTATATTTATAAAAAATATTTTCGTTCGTGTCATTTTACATCGATAACTATGATATAATATATTTGAATTTGTCGTATGATACAGAAAACATTGTAAACAAACACACGGTTTTGATTCGCAAGGTTACTCTATTACAAAAAGATAAAAACACATACAATTAAGAAAACTAAGATAATTAAGAAATTATTAATTAGTTTTATAAATTAATTTTATATAAATAATCCCTTATGAAATACCTAATATCAAAAAATATATAAAATACAGTGATTTTAATGTTTGACTGACCAGTTTTTGATTGATATTAATATAGACAAGGTGAATAACTGACAATACTGCTGCAGTACCAATATTAAAAATCTCATGTTATAATTAATATTATAAACTTTCCGACAGAAACCATTGCATATATAAATTACTATAACTAATATGTTTAATATTCAATTAATAACTCATAAACTCGACAGATGTTGATAAATAAACAAAAATACTCTAATTTTATATATACTACATATTTAATAAATTACTTTCTCAATCATAAAGATGATTTTTCTCAAAAAATGTACTAGTAATAACACTCTAATTTTTGTTCTAATTTATATTAAAAACAGGTGCGCTCACTGACCTAACACTGACTAAAGCTACAGCAGCGCAACCGTCAACTACACACCTCGTCCATCGTTAACAAATGTTCTCTGTATCACGCAAACAATTCATTTCGCCAACGAAGCTTACTCGAAAAAAGGGGTTTGAGAGGCAGGGTTTCGATTTGGAAATATTGCGCCAACACCATCATCATTAAAATCGTCCTTAATAAAGACTTAAAGTTCAATTTACCCCTACGAAACTGTTATTCAACGTTACTTACGTAATACGTCTATTGCTAAACGCGTGATGCAGTCAGTGTTACTCGTTTTTATTTAGCTCGCTCATATCAGTAAGACTTGGCTAACGTTAAATTCTACTTTTGTTCGGATTCTACGGTCGCGTTGCGCGTCTTTGTACCACGATTAAAAACGCACCCTTAATTATGATAACTTACTCAAATGCTCTGTTCCAACGGCCTTAAACAATAAACCCGCGATTGCTCGCGTTTATATATTAATTATACCCGATACAAAGTTCATCATTGGACCTAAACTATAGACCTAAAACTAAAAAGTGACCTTTCGCCGAAACAAGAACACAATACGATGGCGTTGCGGGTGTGTCTGAAAAATATTCTCTCTTGCTAACGTTTACTTTCGTCTACCTTAAACCGACCCTTTATTTTATATTACTTAACCCCACCCCCTTATTTTCTCTCGGTATTATCATTATCCTTTAATCGTTTTTAAACTAATTAATTCGCACGTTAATTGATGTCAAGTTGAATCGCAACGACACAATCCGCCGTAATATCTTCCTTTTCCTCGCTCGTTCGCCTCGCTCTATTTAACTCTATTTTTCGCGCTATCTCCGCCTATTTTATATTCATTACAGTTCGTCCGAGCAATTCAGGAACAGCGTATAAATATTTATTTGTTGCCTTTCTTTTCGCGCTGGAATCGTGCGACCGGTCAGGTTTTTATTTGCATATAATTCCGTTGCGCCGAATGATTGATAATGCATTTTGGCCGAGGTTTATTTATCCGGGATGATTATTTTATTCCGCGTATTATACATTTGTACACAACTTATCGCTCAGCAAACAATCCGACCACGCGTCGACGCGTTGTTGCCTCGACCGCACCGACTCCACGTGCGATTTTCGCACGATTCCACGCCACCCCCTCCCCTCCTCTCCTCAAGACCTTATCGATTTAGTTCCATAAAAATAAACGGCCAAGTCTACCAAAGTGATTTACGGTAACTCATCGGAATTTGGATCGCTCAGTATCCCCGTGATCTTCGACGTCCAAAGATCCTTCTAATTGAGTAAACTATAAGTCATCTGAGAATCAAAATTTTACATTATAAAAGATTTATGTAATGTTATTTGTGGATTGAAGGTTGGAGAAAATCGTCTGGATATTGTTTGGAAACAATCTGGAGAAAATGTTTGGATTTTTATTGATACTTCAACCAGATGCTATCTAGATATTTCCCAACTATTATCCAATTATTTTTGAGATTACAGTTCGTCTGGATATATTCTGGAGAACGTTCTTGGACCAGCTTATTTCCAGACGTTCTCCACATTATTTCCAGATAACATCCAGACATTTCTTCCAGATTGTTTCCAGAAAATGACTTGGAAAAATGGTATATAATAAAATTATATGTAATTTCTTCACTGAAATTCAAAAATGTTAACTTTCCTAATGAATTTTTGGGTTAAAATTATATAAAATATATATGTTACTTTTGCTCATAAAATGATTAATCATGAAATGTAAAATTTTGCTCTCTCTTTCAGGAAATAAAACGTTTCAATCTCACGTATATATGTAGTAAATATTGAACGATTCCATTCAAAAAAAAAAAAGAAGCAGGAAAAAAGAAACTTACGGAAGACGCATCTTATCGCAATTACTCTGACCCGGTAAAACCAAACGGAAACTAAACTAATCAAGTGTGCAGCACGATTCTTTTTGAATGTCAAATGTTCATAAATTCGTTGCGAAAGGAAAAACAAATAAGGGAAACGCACGGATCGCAGTTGGCAGCGGCTTTCGTTACTTGGTATAACGCAATTTTACGGATCGTCCTTCGTCTTTGTGATCATTTCGTGGAACGTCTCTGTCGTGCGAGACGAACGCAATTTGGCATTAATTCCATCGACCGTGTAACATGCGAGCGCAGTTCATAGCGCGCTAAAGCTAAATTGCTCGTTGCATTACATATATATGTATATGTCTATATATATATATTTATCCGTTGCTGTACTCGCGCCCCATTAAGACGCCCGATGCCAACGTAATTCGATTTTTTACAATAATTTCTTTCAAGCTGCTGGAAATAAATTTGCCCCGCGCTCGATTTACCCTATGTGAAATTTCATTTAACATTTCATGAATTTGCGTGAATAATTGCAATATTAAAATAGTTTTCATACAGTAAGAGAAATTTATTGATAGTTGCTATTATTAAATCAAAGTGAAGTGTATGGTCACATTAAAGTAATTTGCAACTTAAAATTGTTGCGAGTTAATTTCATTATTTAAATGCATTTATATTTATTTAATATTTTATACATATGCATATTTCATAAGTGAATGACTAATAAATATAGAAAATTGCTTTTGAAATTCTCCACGTTTTTATTACTGCACGTTAACATGAAAATCCAAAAATTATCTCGGCTAATTTCGATGCAATATTATTGTACGGATTAAAAATACCATTAAGAATGTTTTCCTTATTATCGTTATTATTTACCGGATTTAGACCAAGTCATGTTTTTCATACATTAAGGTGTCGGAAATCAATACAGTTATTTATAATGCTATGCGATTAAAAAATTTGTACTTGAAAGTGATTTAAACGAGATAAATGCTTGAAATAAATGTTTGATATGAATAGTATAAAAACAATAAATAACTTATTAACAATAATGAAGTAAACTTTACTATGTAATTTCAAATAAAAATAATGTAAATGAACGTAATTTAATAAATTTTAACCGCGTTTAAAAAATCAACTTTTAATATAAGTCTTTTAAAGTTCAGTCTAATTTAAATTAAAATTTCATACACGCATTTATACATATATATGACGAATAAAAGTTTAATCATTTAAAAGTAAACGTTGTAACTATCACCCTTCCAGTGTTTTAACTTTAACTTTATTAAGTATAAAATATTATAATTATAAATATAAATTTCTATTTGCGTTTTACATTGTTGAAATACCTTAATTGACAGACAGCACGAAATGAACAGATACCCAAAGTTGATGTAATTGTAACGAGTAAAACTTAATAGTAACACTAAATTCAATGAAAATGCTCTCTCACTACCTACACTTTGACATAATGAAATCACTATGTTCTGCATTAGTGAACACCGTAATGTTAAATAAAATTTACAATTAATTAATACTAGTTATAGCATTGATAATTATAGCAGTACTTTGACACTTGCTTTTAACAGTCTTCGTTTAAAGCCTACGCCTAAGTGTCGGCCCAACATTTCCAAATCCCTCGACGCGCGATAGATTAGACCAAAATCTTAAGCCCTGGATATTAATGTAAGGTACGTGATTGTATTCACTCGAGTTTACACACTGCAACTTTATTTAACGATACTTTTTTTTTATCTATAAGTCCATCGATTTGGTCTTGGATTGATCCGTGCAATTTCATCGCAATTCCGCTTGACGCCCGAGTTTGCTATCAAAACGGCGGATGAAACTGTACCGGTGTCTCCGTATGATATATACGTATATAAGAGCACGTCCAACATAGAGAAACAGTTATTAAAAATCCGCTAATCTGACGAGACAAACTTCAAAAAATGTAAATCCTTTGGCATTACCTTTGGGATTATTCTCAAATTCACTCTTGTATCAATAACAAAAACTTACATTTAAATGTAAATAATTTATAATTGAAAAAATGAAACAATTGTTACATTTCTTATAATCTACTGATCATTTGTATTGAAAGTACAATTATAATAAGGAAACTTTATAAATAATTGTACATAAAAGAATGGATGTTAAAAAGAAGGGTATTCATTAATAATCCCAAATGAAATTACAGATTCAATTTCCTGTAGATTGTTCTCCAAGTGGAACGCAGAGTCGATTAATTATTGTTCTACTGACTGCGTTGTAAATGTTCAAGAGGAGCAGAATATTTTTATAATATCAATCGAATAATAATGTAACATTGATCTAAATATTTCCTTTCGTCTACGTTTCATTATCACGTAACTTTCGTGAACGTTTATAACGTGATTGTAGCTATGAGGTGTTTACTGTAGTTTGTTAATGCAACATTATCACGACACGTGCCTGCCACATTCGAAGCCATCTCACAAAGATTACAAGTGTTTTTTTTTATATAGTTCAATATCTCAAAAGACCAACGAAGAAATGGAACTCTTTTTTTAGGTTTATTTTTTTTTTATTATTTTTCATGAACTTCTTTGAAACAATTTATCCCATATCAAAATATAAATTAGAGATTTAAAAAATCTCAATGCGAGTACTGATCTGAACCAAGAAAATATATTTATCTCAAAGGACAAGTAAACTAATATTTTCTAATTATGAAAAGTAAGAACAGAGGTAATGGTACAAAACATATTTTGATAATATCGACAAAACTCTCAATCTTTATTAAGGTGAAACATCAGTCATTTGTTACCTAATTAGTGAATTTTTAATTATTTTCACAGAATAATTTAATTATAAAAACTTTTCCAAGATAAAAATTCCTCTTTCATAGCGAGTTTTTCTCGGGTTAAAAGAATGGTTTATATTTTCAAAAATTTTAATTTCAATTCATTTAATGAAAACAAATTAAAACGCACTAATTGCGTAACTAGAGCACTGCTGTTTCACCTTAAGACTCGTGTTATTCTGAAAGCAATTTGTTGAACTTGAAATAAGTGCCGTGCGGCGAGCCAGTTTTCTCGTTGGTCTGAGAAAAGAATGACACCGCGGGAAACGTGCTCGTCAATCGCCGGAAACCCGGAACGATCGACGCTTTGGCTTTGACCGCATTTGCCCCGAGCATCTCCTTAAATACAACTTATTGATATACTGTCATTTATTTGTGTACCCGTCATTCGTCAACACCCATTCACACAAGAAACCGATCCGATCGATATGATTCAACGCATAATTCACGTGGGTAGTCTCACTTAACGATCACGAAATATAATCTATTAGACTTCGTTATATCACTGACTTGAAATTTGCATCTATAATAAATTATGTATAGTTTACTTAAGGCTCATTTATGATTCTCACCCCGCGCCCCCCTTATCATTATAGAATCGCGTGTATTGTATTTTTTTATTTGTTTTTTTTTTCTCTCATTTTTTTGTACAAATTATCAGCTATCTATCATTTAAGTAAAGACGTTTTCTTATTTGTTTCGACGTTACTTTTAGTTTGTTTTTTTATTTTCGTTTCGGGTCCCAGTTGACTTAAGAAAAGACTTACTTTGGAATTAACATCGAATTGTTCGACTTGTAAGGCTTTCGCGTTAAAGATACATCTTAAATAATGTTTGCCTCCCCCCGCCCCTTCTGTTTATCGCTATGATTCTAGATGAATTCTTATTATAAATTAACTCCCCGAACAAACCGTACGTGAAAAGGGAACCGAAGCCGTTGGAAAAATTCAGAGAGAAAAGTGTTCGCACCTTGAGTCAACAAATTCGCCTTCTACGGGTAAAGGGTTACCCCTCGCCAATTGACGCTATTACAGTATTGCAACACACGGTTACTTTGGTTAACACCGTTGTTACAATAGAGCAATTAACTGTCCCGGCGAGAGGTAACGCTTTCCCCCGAGAAAAATCGGTCTGGAACAACTTTGCGCCTCGTGGCCGTAATCTAATATTGCTCTTACAAATAGGAAGAATGCCGAAAGTGACAGAATTGTACTTTATTCTATTTATATCACTTATACGTCAATAATTGTACAATTAATCAGGACTATACTGTATAAACGTACAAAAATTATACCCAAGTCAATATCGTATCGATTACAATTATTCGTTACGCGATATGTGGAATTGCTCGTCAAATTCCCTCTGCAATCAGAAATCCTAAGAATAAATTGTGTACCCTGTTGAAATGAGAACCAATCTTAATCAACGGAACTTAATCTATTTCATCGACTCTCGACTATTTGCCATTTAATTTTAACGGTACCGACTTATGATTTACGAAATTAGCTTTTATTATCCCCCTTAATATTTTACCCCCGTAAGATTAAAGTCTGCGGAAACGTAACTTCCGTCGAAGATCGAATTTATTGATCGTTATTAAGCTACGTATAGTCTTGTTCCGTATTTTTTTTTATTTCTTCTTTTTTTGCGTTCAACGAGAATCAAAGCTACAAGAGTATCCCTAATATCAGTTCTTAGAACGGAAGAAAAACGTTTCGGAATCCGGAAACACTCCCCTCAGCGCGCTTGTTTAATATATATACATATACGCACGTACGTACGTACATATATATATGTATGTATATATACGTGTATGTGATTTAATTATTGTATCGGGATAATCGAATCCTGCTATTACGGTTTACAATTAAAAACATGGAAAAACTCATCCTTATTGTAAATTTGTATGCGAGGTATTCGTGAAAAATACTTGATCAATTTCATTAGTAGTTAATCCTTACTTTTAATTTAACCAAAAGCTCACGAGTATGCTACTTAAATTAAACGAATTATACAGCCGAACGGTCAGCAATCGTCTGATACACGACTGACAACTGATCGCTTGTTTTTATTTTTTAATTTTATTCTTCTGCCGTTAAAAGACACTCTGAAAAAACGCAACCTTAAAGAACCTCACCTGGCATAATAAAGGCGTTTTGTGGTTCCATTTTAATATTAATGTAATTAATCCCTTGTGTAAAGAACAAGTTAACGCGATACAGTCTTCAAAATTACTTTACATAATTTAAACAAATTCACCCTTAATTCGGCTCGTTTATATTCCAGTTTGTAATTTAGTGCGCGGTATATTGTTACCTTAACGGAAATAACGATCTTAATTAACGAAACGAGATTTTTCCATGCCAATTAAATTTATGTTTTGAATTGAAATAGAAGAACATATATTTGGGCATTTCTCATAATCTTTCAATTCTGCCATCGTAAAGTTATCATTATAATTAGTCGGAAAATAAACAGAAAACAGTTTACTTACAAACAGTTCACATTTTTTTTTCTTTTTTGCACATGAACAAACTTTCCTTTATCACCGGTGCACAAAATTTGATTAAATCTAAAAAGTATCACTTAATTGAATACTTCCTTAAAATTAAGTTGAATGCAAATGAAGAAATTTTTAACAATTATATATTACTGATGCAAAGGTAAGAAATTTCCGTATTGATACCAAAGTTCAAAGTTCATAAGACCTGCCCGCATACATGGTACAGGGATCTGCAACAGAGACCTCCCATTCTGCCCGTCATAATCGAATATGTCCCCTCTCTCTCCCTCGCTTAACGTTACTTTATCAGATACTTCTGAAAGAAAAAGCTCGACGGGGAAAATTGGAAATTCAAAGGGATTAATTAGTCCTCCTGAGTCGTATCGTTTTCCTGCCAGGTTAACTTTCAATCTCGGATCGATTAGGTCGAGATAACTCGGGGCAAGTGCTCGATGAAGCAGGCATCGGCTTAAAAAGGAAGAAAGATAGCAATCGGTACAAAGTGGTTGCGCGACCGTGCGCAATCTGTCCCAAGGTCGCGGCTCCCGACTTAGCCAAAGTTGTACTAATATCATTGTTCAATATCGGATAATCATAATTACGTTTACAGTTACAGTCATAGTGGCAACAGTTATGTTAATCGTAGAATACAGTACGGTTAAGATTAAATATGTAAATGGTGTCGTGATCGTAATTGATGGTGCGCGGCAGTTACGATTAAGCGTCCCGATTAAATGGGGACAGGTAACAAAAACCGCCTTTGATTATAGGTACATATACTCTGAATCATATATATATCATTAAAACCTGCATTCATCGCGATGTAATTTCCTCCTTCCCCCCGCGCCCTTTTAGATAAAATCAATTTCACCACATCTCTCACTCTCATAACCACTCTCATCCCCTCTCCTTTTCTCTCTCTCGCATAACGATATTGCCGCGCTGAGAGAAATTTGTGTCCCTTTCTGAGTTGTAATTAAGAAAAAAGAAAGAAAAAGAAGGGACAAATTTCCAAATGTCCAAGAGGACATTTCTCTCAGCATCACTCGATTCAAGTTTCGGGGAGGAAAAAGGAACGAGATAGGTACAAAACAGGTTCAAGCGCCATCTGGTAAGAGTTTGTCGTAAGGTCGCTCGCACATGGATAATGAATGATGTGGTGGAATATCATGTAACAATGATCAAAAATGTGTTTATGTATATACGGTTATAATAATTATGCAATATTTTGTTTTCAGAGCCAGCAATATGTGTATATATAACATCATGCACGTATATAAATGCACATACGTCTTTTGTACACACACATATTCTGTATACATTAATGATGTTCAGTATAAGGTCACCGTGATTACTACGCGAAATCCTCGTTCAAGAATTTCTGTACTTATTATCGATATAATTGCTTCCCATTATATCATCAGATTCTTTCAGTTTAAACTTACGTTTCTAATAGCCATTAAACCGTATAGATTATGTTCATTGTATATCATTTTTCATTTAATCGTATAATGTTATATAGTTAAAGTATAATAGTAATAATAATAATAATAATTAGAGATAATGCGCTTTGGCCTGGAGCACAGCACTACAAAAAACTCGGGACATTCGACTCCAATTGGTTCCCCTTCTTCACTTCCTGTACATTTTTTTTTTCACTTTTCTCTATTTTATTCCTTTTTTTTTTTTTTGGTCACTTTTTATACTTTTACTCGTATTAATATGATTATTCTTTTACGTTTTATTTATTTATCTGCAACGTTCACTTAATTGTATTGTTAATGTGATTATCAGAGTGGAGGCTTTTTAACTCGATTAACGTGGACAAAGAGGAAGAGCATGGAGCCGAAGCGGAACTCGGAGTCGAGCGTCCCGGTTCGGTACAATAATAAGAGACACTGGGAATTGGTATTGGTCGTAATGAGCGAGCGTAAAGAGCCTCAAGTACAATAAATATACTCGTCGCAACTTATAACAACAATTGCGTGTCATCGTAAAACTATTTTTAATATAAAGCGTCTCGTATGCGGGGGCACTATCTTACGAATACAAATCTAAAAGTTACAAGTATACAGGTGTCGTCTTTAATTACAGTTTACAATTTCCTTTTCACATTATTTTACCTCTTTTTTTCTTTTTTATTATCATTGCCGACACAATTTTCTTTTTTTTTCATTATCATTTTTGTTTATAACGTTTTATCTCTTATACCGTCGTTAAAGCAGTAGCCGATCAAATTGTTCGACTCGTTATTACGAATGCACTTCTTTTGTTTCCTTCACATTATACCCACCCTCCCCATTCCACTTAGTTAATTTATAATTCACCATTATCCCCCAGTTTTTTGAGTTTGAAAAAGGAGTCCCGACGTCCCGAGACAGTCGCGTGTACGTGTGTGTGTGTGTGTGTGTAAAAAAGTGTGGTATTGCGTTCACTCAAGGTTTCTCTTATTTATTAATTTATTTAAATTTGTTTCGTTTGTTTGCGTTCTTTCGATTTCGTGTCGACCTTTGCTACAAAATTTTTCCCTAGTTGCTAACAAATTGGAGTCGGCAAACTTTGCCTATCAAATTGGAAGATGCAACGGATGGAGCCTCCGAATGAAAACGTCCAATATTTCACGATTTGTACTTTGAATTCTAATCTTAATAAAGAAAAAAGTCCAACGCCACATCCGAGGTCGCCGATAGTAAGGTTTAGGAAACTCTCGAAACGACGCCGTTAACCGGGTCGAAATTCATTTAAATAAGCGACAAGTCTCATATATAAGAGTTGTGATAGTAAGCTGTGTAAGAATCTTATCAATATCATCACTAGTTATCCAAGAGACAGTGAAAGTTAAGTTATAAAGAATTTATCGAGGACATTATTAAGCAATGAAGAATTTTGCGTCCTCGCGATCAAGACCAATGTTAATTGAAATTTAACAAACTTTACAGTATCTATGACTTCTTACTTATAATAATAATAATAGTAAAATAGTAATAATAATAATATTAAGAATAATAATTACAATTATAATAATAGTAATAATAACAATGAAAGTATAAATAATAATAATAATGGTGAAAATGATAATTGAACAAAAATATGATGGTGCACTTTAAATAAATACCTATTTTACAAGTAAATTACTGTTTAACAGTCCACAAAAAATGCTATTATAAAAAAGTTAAATTTAAACTTTAGGCGTTTAAAGATTGATCGTCATATCCTGTCGCGTATGGAATATTCAAATTGAAATCTCAAACACACGTGAAGTCCAAATGCCATTTAACTTGGTTGCAAATTTAAAAACCGAAACCAATCTATTTCGGTGTTCCATTGAAGATTACAGCTAAGACGGCTCCAATAATCGCTACTTAGTCCTAAACATTTCAACGGTTTATAAAAGGAATTTTCGATAAATAAGTATTTGACAACTTCACGGACACGGGGGCTCAAAAGAGATGTTACGTATAAACATACGTGTATAATGCATACAATCTATTTTATTTAAGTGATCGTTCATTGTACTGTAAATGCAGCCTTCCAATACTGAAACTGGAATACTTGCGTAAGTGTACGAAGACGTAAGATGCTTACAACTTTGATGGCTTGTCATAATACCAAATGAAGCGACAAGAAAGAGAATCTAAAGCGCACGAATGTCAAAGTACGCGAGTACCTGGTAAAACCTGGGATTATTACAAACAATATTGGCAGTGTCGAGTGTTTAGAGACTAACGTACAAAATGTGTTTGGGAGAGTGAACTGCGTATGGTTTGGCTGAGCGTTGTTATGTTTCTCTGTTTGTTTGACTCGTTGAAAAAGCAAACGGCGAAAGGCCGACAAACTACGGCGCGGTTTTAAAAGTAAAAGCTTAATCGTTCAATAAAATCGACGTGTGATTTTACTTACACGACAACCAGTCTTTTTGTTTCAACGGGTCGATCGAGCTGGCCAGATTTTAATTAGACGTACATTAATATATTTGACGTGACTCGCTTCAATGAAAATTGTTCCTTTATTCCGTCAGTTTTGTTTCTGTGAAATCTATCGTTAAACTTGGCTGAACCGAAAGTATGATTACTAAGCGATAATGGTCGACTTATTTATTTTTTCCTTCTTCTTTTTTACCGTTATTATCCTCGTCCCTCCCCCCTCCCTCACCACCTTCGTCTTAATCTACGAATTTATATAATCTTTCATTACGACGTAACGATTATTTAACGAAAACAAACATTGAACAATTAAAGTCGACTGTACAAAGGAACACTTAAAATTTCGTACTAAATAACAAGATTAGGTGATTCCGCTGACCAGGAAATCAAATCGGAACATTACACTAAGATAATTATTTATTTACTTTACTTTATTTCCATCCGTTTATTTATACTTTACTTTACTTTAATTAATTAATTAATTAATTACTTATTATCGTTATTACGTTGAGTGAAATGTTCGAACTTTAAGATTACGTGAAACAAAAAAAAAATTACAATTAAACACGGACAACAACCCTGAGAGCAATGAAAAATAGTTTCCCTATAAGCTATTCATCACGGCGATAAGTTTGCTTTCATTTTCTTTGACCCACTTGTCGATTAAAAAATATGCGTAATATTTCGTTAAATATAAATAGACTATTTATTATCGTTATTCAATCAATGAATCACGCGATTTCCTCTTTTTCTTCATTTTTTTGCTTCCTTCCCCCACTTTAACGTCGTCACCGTTTATCCTTATTTATTTCCGGCCACCGGTCAAACTATTTTACTTAACAGTCAATATCGTTTATTTATCTCATAAAAACATCCCCGCTAATCAAGAGACTTATTATGTACAGCGCGGTACCTTTTACGTCGCTTCTAAAATAATTTACTTTATATCCTCTGAGTCTTTGTTTCTGTTAGTTAACTAATTTTAATGTCTTATCACTGTTTTCTTCCTCTATCTCGCGCTTTCTCTCTCACTTTCTTTCTCTCTGTCTCTTTCGCTCCCTCTCTCGCATTTTCTTTTACTCTCAAACGCGAGATTGCATTTATTATACGTACACATATGTTAAACTATGCTTCGAATTTTCCATAACTTTATTTTATTTTCGTTAAACGTCTGTTCACTTATTTGTTTGTTTGCTTCGTCATTATCTTTTTTTTTTCACCCCTTCCTTTTTATTTTAACTCCATTACTACTAATTAAAGACTTTCATTACGATTAAATTTAAATATTACTGTAAGGACTCTTCGTAATTGTAAATGATAAATTAATAAAAAGCCGTACAGCTAATTGCGTATTCAAGTGCGTAACATTATTTTCATTAAATTTACGGATAAAGTATGTTTTATTGACTTAATTAAAAACCCCCTAGCATTCAAATCCCCCCCTTAACATAATACTTTGTCATTTTTCCCTTTCCCCCCATTCACCTTATTCCTCCGTTTATTTTATTCGTGCTCCCATTTTAATCATTTAAATTGTCAACAATGGTCCGCTTAGGTTTAAATTTAATAATTCTCCGTCAACGTGTTAACGTGGGCGCGTGCGCACTTGTCATCTGCGTGGTGAGTATGCGTGTAACGTTTGCGTGTATTTGTCCGCGTAAAAAGTGATTTGATTGAGCTCCGAATTTTCGTCCCATTGACACACGTTTACGTTTAATTTCCGTTTTGAACAACTTTGCCTCTGTCGAAAAATATCACGAGCCGCGCTTATAAAAATCGAATATACATTATTATTATTGTACAATTTCTACAACTCTTTCGTTATTACCATTAACCGTAAAATAAATAGGAGAAGTTAATTTCATTTTAACCGCTAAAACTAACAAAAAGGACATTACAATTACGATTATGTACAATTCTGACTGGTAAAAAAATATGGTCTCGTAAAAAGGGATGATTTGAATAAAGAGAATCATAATCGCGATACGATTCGTATTGGTTATTACAATGAATTAAAAGAAAGAAAGAACATCGATGGGACGCGATGGAAGAAAAAAGGGTTCGTGCCCAAAAAAAAAAGGGTCGGTATCAAAAGACTGACGTGTAATTAACGATTTTAAGAATAAATAATAAAAAAAGCGAAATGGACGATTCTCGTACGGCTCGTTTATTTGTGAAGAAATAATTTCGATTGAAGAAGAGTACTTTCCGTTTATCATTAAAATCTATGGTAAATCCTATAGAGTAAATATAATTAAGTCATACATTTAATCAGGTAAACTTTTCAGATTAGTGCCCCTGGATGCGATGGCCGTAGGTGCGCACGCAAACTCGCATTCCTTACCCTCTATTATCCTCCATACGTATGCACATATATACACGCGAATCGACATACGCGTATATATATGTGGATAGATATCATTTTCGTTATACTTTAATCTACCGTGTGTTACTCTCACTCTAGTGTATCTAAAATTTAAAAACACTTGCTTGTTTTCTTTTTTTTTTTTTAGGCATGTTACAATCGTCATAAAATTCACGTGTCGTCGACAAGTATATAACTTTACAGTCGTGATATATCATTAAACGTTAATTAATTAATTAAGAATTAAAAAGAAACCGTATATCGGTAGTGTTCGAACATGATTCTGTTAAATAAATTATATTAAAAATAAAGAACAATATCGTCGTCGCCTTAATACAAAAAGTTCGTCTTATATAATTGTATCATTATTCTAAGTCGTAATTCAAAAATTAAAAACAAAATGAGGAAAGAGATTAGATCAGAACCCTTCGCTCTCTCTTTCTCTCCGTCTCATGCTCTCGTTCTCGCTCTCTCTCACGCGCGCGCGCACTATCCGTCTCTCTTTCTCTCCCTCGCTCTCTCATAATCTAAGTTTCGTACTTAAAACGACTGGTATATAAATACAAAATATAGTGATGAGAGATCAGCCAACTATAATTAAAGTCGATAAGTGTGATTAAAATTAAAAATTAAAATAATATTACGTATTCGTATGCGTAATGTGTGGTCTCTCTCTGTATATACGTGGGGGGGGGGTCGCGCGTAATTTGATACTAGCTAGAGGTATATTAACTATGATGAAGTCAGCTTATGATCGTGCCTTATTTTGATCCGCAATTATCTGCTCTTTTTGCCAGAAATTGTTGCGTTAACTACAATTATTGTAATAGAGAAGGAAAGGAATGTTGCCGGTTTGCGTACGACTTTGTTTAAAATTATCCTCTTTGTTTCATTTTTATTTTTTTTTATTTATTTATTCATCGTTCATTTAAACTTCACTTACTTTTTTGCTTTAGTTTATTTTATTTACTTTTCATTTCATGGGCTAGTTAGTCACGTGAAAGACTGAGTAGTATCATCTAAAAATACGTAAATTTGTTTTGCTTTCGTTTAGGAGTTACAATTTTAAAATTATATTTAAATACAAGTTAATCAGACTTATAGCGACACGACTGCGGAGAAGACGAAATTATAATTAAGGTACACACGTGTATTTATATATAAATATATATATATATCATAGAGAGAGAGAACAAAAATAAAGCGATAAAAAATAATTTTTTTTTCCTCAAATTTGTCAACAAATTCACGGCATCATATATATGTATATATATATATGTATATGTATATATATCTATATATGTATAGATCCATAACACGTAAGCTACCATTGTATCTAAATACAATTCTAAAATACACGTTATTCATTTATATTTATATATAAAATGTAAAAATTATCCGTCTACTCTCTCTCTCTCTTTCTCTCTCTTTCTCACTCTCTCTCGCTCTCTCTCTTTCTTACACTCTCTTATTTAGTTTTTTTCTTCATTTTTCTTATCTTTTAACTTTTACTCAGCCTTGAACTTACGAACTTAATACGAGTCTCGTGTTTATTCTAGATATATATTCTACCGCGGCGCACGAGGGGCTGCCGTGGAAGCCGCGCAGGCCGTCGCAACGCAATTTCCATTTATGCATCTCTTTCCGTCTGTTTTCTTTTTTTTTTCTACTTCGTCGACGTCGACTTTTCCGTATCTGACGGGATATGACTTCCCACATTCTTCGTACCACATACTACTCCTTGATACCTTTCTTATCCATCTCCATAAAACTTCTTTGTTGCCCTAGGTCGTGGCGACGTCCTGCTCAGCATCCACGCGTGCGCCGCTCGGTTTTTTAATGATAATATAAGTACTTTACGCTCGCTCACTCTTGTTGGCGTTTTGCTCCCGTAACGAAACGAAATGACACTCGATTAATCTTAAAACGTTAACTCGCCTCATTCGCTCGTTACTGCGATTCAATTTGTCTTGCATTTTTTTTTTTTTTTTTTTTTTTTTTTTTTTTTTTTTTTCATTTTTTATATATATAAACCTTTTGTGCTCCCTGCCTTTGAATCCCAGCGCCAGAGCTCGCCACTTGCGCCGTGGTTGTCATTCTCTGATCGTTCCAATTTTATTTGCATTGTCAATTTCATTTCAATTCCGTATTACCCATGCATTTATTTGTTTTTTTCTCTTTCAATTGCAATAACATTTTCGCGGCTAAGGAAGAGGGAATTTCAAATGGATGTTGCAAGTGACAAGAACAAAAATAAAATAAATAAATATCGAAAATGCGTATAGAATAGCGCACATTTATTCAGTATATTATAATGCAAGTAAGGGTATAAAAATGTGATGGCTGTATAAATACATAACAATCTTCGTCAACGTAAAAACAAAAAAATATATATATATGCGTGTGTCTCGATAAAGTTAAAAGAAATAATTATCTTAATACCAAACGTCAATGGTACATAATTTTATTAGTCCGCGTTTTAAAAACAAAAATAAAATTATGAATATTGAATGAGGAGTAATTGTCGATACAAAAACAGTAGCGCGCAACAACCATAAAAGTAAGAATTGACATCGATGACACGGTGGCTTTTCTGTCTCAGCCGCGAAAATAGTTTGTGCCTACATTTTTATTTTCGAGTCATATTTTTTCACTTTTTTTTTCCTTCTTTTTCAGTTTCCCTTTCATTTAATGTAATTCTTACTATTGGTAATTTGATTATTATTAATATAATTATTGTACAATTCAACTTGGTTACTTATCCGCGAAATATTTGTGGGAGAAAAGAACTGAAATTTTCTGATTCCAATTTTATTGAGTTTAAAGGAGGTCGACAACCCAAGAGCAAGGTCGAGCTGTGTTTAGCGCATCACTCCGTTGCGAGTCATTTAAAATGGTCATGAGGAGGGCCACTCTTTGAAATCAAATGGTTGCTGAGGCCCGGGTTTAGGGGCGCTGGCGGCATACCCACCTTGGTTGGTATCCCCGCCTTGGTACGACCGCTGCGGATAAGTCGTGTCGGCGTAACTGCCGTATCCCGAATAAGAGTAGTCAGCGGTCTTGGCTGAGCTAGTGCTGGAGCCTGGTGCGCCGGATCCTGTTGTTTGCCGTGAATACATGTCACCTGTAACACCCACCATCATCCAGTTAATCCGCGAACAATATTTCATTTCGTTTCATCTCATTTTTACTCTTTTTAATTTATTATTATTATTATTTTTTTTTTTTTTTTGTTAATCTTTTATTTTTCTATATTTATAACAGACGATTCATCGACCACGAGTAATTTTAAATTCCTTTAATATCGCCTTTAAGTTTACATTATAATATGAAATCTTATGTAATTGTCAAGTTTAATAATTATTTAGTTAATCTGAAATAAAAGTAGGTGAAATTTGACATTGGATTGTCTGAGAAGTCTAGATAAAAATCTTATAGTCACATGTTTAGTGCAATTATTACTAGTAAGTTAGATTTTGACTAAAATTTATTTGAAAATTTTATATTTCATTGTAGTGTTTGATAATAAAGTGCTTTAAAATCTCGCCTTCTTTGTTTACAGTATTGATTACATAATTGTGCTCGATAAATCATCCAGATCGTTAAACAACTAATCCTAATTGCATTCGTGAAGTTCAGATACCACTTGCGGGTGAAAGCGTTGATAACTTTCCATGAGCTGGCACGCTTTTTAAAACCCACCGAGTTCATTTTATTAAAGAAAAATCGATACATCATTTAATTAATATTTACCATTACACTTCGCGATAAAAATGTTTATTATTTAACTTTTATATTAAATAAATGATAATATGTACAATCTTTGCTTTGTTATTAATTGTGTTAATTAAAATTTACTACTGAATATAAATATGAAAGAAAATAATTTCTTAAATGAAATGAAAATAAGTGGGCTGTAAGATACTGATTTGCATTCTGAGTATATATTGATGAAATTTTAATTTAATGTAAAATTCATATTGCTCCTAGTTGAAGTATAATTTTCTTGTTATTTTACTTTTATTAAAAATGCAGAAATATAAATAATAGATATGTATGAAGCAAAAAGTAATGTAACATGGAACAAGAAAAGAAATATGAAAATTGATCAATGTTAAAGACAAAAACTCAACATGATCTTAAATGGTAATGTAATTATTAGAAAGAAACTTCTATTGTATATTTTATTTTATTACCATAAAAACATTATACATTACTTTGTATAACGGATACTTTTTAATTCAGTAATGCTAGAAAAATAAAGGACTTGTTAAGTCCCATTATTTTCATACCTAAATTCATTCTTTTTAACTTAAATCTTTTTACAAATGATTAAAAACATTTATCATTGCAGAAAAAAATAAACATTTTTATGCTTCAATGAAAA
The DNA here is from genome assembly GCA_022817305.1 of Leptoteleia sp. ZL-2020. Lineage (NCBI taxonomy): Eukaryota > Metazoa > Arthropoda > Insecta > Hymenoptera > Scelionidae > Leptoteleia > Leptoteleia sp. ZL-2020. Next base: position 24,099 of record JABFPN010000084.1, on the reverse strand, counting down.
TTTAATGCAATGAAAATTGAAGTTGTTAATAATAAAAAATATATTTAAAAAAAAAACGAATAAAATTATGAATAAGAAAATTACTGACATCACAAAAACAAAATTTAATGCTCACTTGATATAATATTTTTCCAGAAATAAAATATCCCGTTCATTATTTTCAAGCTGTAATGCTATAACAATTTTGAGCAATCATATGACTTGCCAGAATGTCCTGTACAACTATAAAAAAAATACATAAATAAATTCAGTAATCTATGTACAAAGGATCAAAGTATATAAATGTAAACATATTTAATAGTAAATTTCATAACATGAATTCTATATTATGAGGGAACTTCTGTTTACATTATTATTGACTTCAAATACATGAATATATGCAGAGAAAACTCAGTGAATTTTCAAAAGCTAAAAATTTCCAACTCTACAACTAACATTCAAAGAAGTCTGGAAAAACGAAAGGCAACAATACAAAGGGCTTGAATAAACTTGTACGAATAAGTGAAATGTAAATATAAAATAATGAAAGAATGAAACTATATATATAAACATATTTAAATTCTTAAATCAGAACATGATCTTACAAAGTTTTCCAAACTTCAATAAAAAAAAGGTAAGCATCATAATTCGAAGATGATCTATGTATATATTAAAAATGCTACTGAATATCACAATGAAACATTGATAATGAAACGATCAAATGAACGATATATAAACTCATGTCCAATAATAGTGCAGAATGTTATAACTTATCACCTATTAAATCACGTCCTAATCTTTCATAAGTGTAATCAACAAATTAATGCAACATCCACGCAGAGAAAATTTTTGAGTAGTTCAACTAAGACTTTAGCTGAAACTCAATAATTAAGTCAATTTAATTAAAAAAAAATTTAATAATAACGTTCATATATAAAAGTAGATTTGACTGAAAGCTTTATCCTCTCGTTCTCAAAGAAAATTAATTACAATTAAATAACGTTGTAACCAATCTTCGCCAAAGAAAATATTACTTGTACCGTAGACAGTTGCAATTATTAAAAATTTATCGCGCACTTGTTCCATCATTCTTGCAATGAAAATCACGTTTTCCAATGCAATAAAGTCATTGTTAAAGGAAAAATCTGCTTTTATATAATATCAAACTCGATGAAACGTTGCCTGAAGATGTTAAACGGATTAAAATCCAGCGGACTCAATTACTGAGTTGAAAAGAACTGCAACAATCGGATTAACTAGTACTATGTTTGATCTAAAAAAAAAAATTGGAAATATTTTTTCAACTCAAGCAATTTCTCTCGGTGCAAATAAAAGTGTAATGAATATCTGGCTAATGTACACTCAAGGTTTACAAAATAAAGTGTGACAATGGGTGTGTGGGCTCTGAACTTGATTCGCTGTTAATGAAATCACAAAAAGCTCATCGCTTGCGAAAGAAAAACTTCATCGACCAAGTTACTTCGCTGCGGCGCTTCAACAAGCGTTTACGTATCGGACAGCACACGTGGACACAACAAGTGTTTCTTTTTATTTTTCAATGACGAAAAGTTCATCCGACTCCGTTAATCAAGACAAAGTCGAGCAAGAAAAAAAGAGAAAGAACAAGACTCAAGACTCACACGAAATTAGTCAGAATGCGACGTTATTTGTACATTGAGCTTGTGAGACCCTTTCAACTTCGAGATGCGACTTTGTGCTTAGAAATGCTTCAAAGTTGAAGGAGAAAATTTGTCAAATTCAAATGATTTTTAAAGCAAAACTGTGAAACCGTAATATTTCAATTCTACCTGCCAGATATTGAGTTGTTTGAATTTATAATTAGACCAATTAGAGGGGTGGTACCAAGTGTATGCTTCAGTTTAAAGAATTCTTGATCGCATCCTGAAGTTAACGGAGTAAAACCTCTCATAAGAACGCGCTGTCAAGTTCAACGTCGTCGCTTAACTTACGAGAAGTTTCACTGTCAAAGTGACTAAATTGTGTACACACAGCAAGCAAGCGAAAACGCCATTCTAGCTTCAAATGCTTCTCGGACGAATCAATGATCGAAATAATCGTTTCGATATTCATTCGTCATGTTTAACTTTTTTTTTTGTTTTTTTGGTTTTTGTTTTTCAACTAAAAAGGAAAGAGGGAAGCATTTTGGAATGAGAACCAGAGTGCAATTTGTACCTACACTAATTACTAACTTGTATATATGTATATAGAAATACATTGGTAAAATATAACTATCATTGCTAAACAAGAAGTATTATAACTGTTTAATTTTTTGTTTCTTTTATTTGAAGGACCCACTTTGCTTTTAATTAAAATTCAACAGAATGCATACTAATGCCGACTACTACGGAGCATGAGATCAATGTGATGGAAATACGTATGTATATTGTATATAGAACAGACATTTACATATGTACATTGACAAAATCTTGTACGAACAAAAATTCTTCTTTATACTTCTGTGAATATAGGTGTAAATTCAGTCCAAGCAAGTAATCAAACTGTGCCTCTGAATAATTGAACAAATTTTTATAAATAATAAATGTAATAACTTTTATGCTTGCGAAACTGAATATTTGATCAGTTAATGTTAAACAGTACATATATAAATATATAGAGAAATAATTAAGAATTTAATTGCAATTTGATTGTTAAATGTCATATGTAAATATTTTGTATAAGTAGATGCTATTTTCAATATCCATCATTTATAATTGTCGATATTAGTCAACAGATCATTGGTATTTTAAGTTAATTTTTTACTTTTAATCGTTTGCCTCAATGAATGAATATATAAATAAGTAAAATTGATTGTTTACTTTTTTTATGAACCTTTAAATACTATAATTTAAATGACTTTTAAACACAAAAAAAAACAACTTTTTATCATTTACATTAAATGACACAACTAAATTACTGAATGAAACTTATTTTAAACCAAATATTGTTTTCGATACTAAAAATTGTAAAATACTATTTTAATAATTATGAATAATAAACGTTAAATCAATGAAACCTTAATTAACTGAAATACGTTCGTCAAAATTGAAATTGTGATCACCGTTGACAATATCAAACAAATGACAAATGTGGACGATATTCAGGCATTAGTCATAATGATGTGGGTACCAGCAATTACCATGCCCAGGAGATGCTAGTCTTAGCTTACGATGCAGAAAGAAAATACTATAGATAATCTGAATAATAAACTTCAAATGAAAATATATTAAACTCTCGATAATTTAAACTGTGGGTAATTTTATGTAAATAATAAATTTGTACTTTAATGAACATTTGTATTGATTCAACATTAATTTCGAAGTTTAATTCAAGTGTAATTTATAATTAACAACAATCGTTTAATCAAAAATAATTCTAATACAAAAAGGATTTAATTGAATAAAGTCAGATTTTTTAATCTTACAAAGTTTCCCTCGGTGTGTCGAATAATATAAAATTTGTTTAAGAAAAACTTCTTTAACTATTCATTGTTTCAATGTTGAATCAACGTTGCTGTCTTTTAAATGCATAAAATTGAAAAAAAATAGCGAATGTTTGTTTCAATGAGCAACATGAATGAAATGACTTCGTTATAATATTCGAATTTCCATGTATGCCATGTTGAAGAAATATTGATATGATGACATTAAAGCTACTATGTTCAGGAATGCAATAAAACACTGTCAGTGACAAATTGCAGTTTTATAAACACTTTTTATTTTCAACATTAAAAGTGATTAAAAAAGATTAAATTTTGAGAAAATATTGATTGAAATATATTTTGAAACATTTTAGGTACAATACAAAAGTTGTCTTATATTTTACAACAGTACAAAATGATTTAAAAATATTACCTTATCGTATAATTTTCTTTAAAATTAAATCTTATAAATACATTAAACTTATCTCTTATCAACTGACTAAAGTGAATTAAACTAAACTTATAATTATTTATACTTTTATATTAAACTTAACTAATCTTAACTAAAACTATGATTATATTAAAACAAAAAGTCTCTTTATTCACATCACTTTTCAGAATATTTCCAACAACATGGTATAATAATTACAAATATAAAACTTATTATCTATAACATTTTTTAATATAATTAATCATATGTGGAGAACCATATAAATATCACTATCAAATGTACCGTAATAATTACAAATAAAAAAATGTAACTAAGTGTAAAACTTATGATACTAAATTCCGCGTCAGATTGTCATCTAAATTACTAAAGATCTATGTACAAAATACAGAACCTAATGGGCATGGACATTAAATTACACGGACTTGTAATCCCTAACAGAAAACAACTAATCGTTATAATCTATAAATAAGAAGAATGGAAATCAATCTCGTGTTAATATGAAGGCTCAAATTTTCGAGCGAATCCGAAAAAGGCAAACGTGTGTATGTGACAATAATAACATGTAAAAGTAACATTCAGATATCACAAAAACAGACAATTAAAAAACAGCGTGAGATCATGTGTTTTATGCGTTCTCTATTAATCAGCAAATAAACCAACGAACAACACGTGAACACAAAAAGACCAGAAAAAAAAAACAAAAAAAAAAACAAAAAACAAAATAGTACATCGGATTCGTTCGTCTGATCATTGGTTTATCAGGTGTTTCGCAATCCAACTTTGTCCAATATTGAAACAATGAAACTGTAAACAAAATATTAAAGGAATTATACCAAACAAATACTGAATTCGTTACGAAACATACGACACCTGATATGCGTGGTGTATACGATTTAAACACAAAATAACAGAAAAAATAAATGAAAAAATAAATGAAAGTAAAAAAGAAAAGAAAAGAAAAAAAAACTTAAAAAGGAACATGGTGAATGCGAGAAAGAAGCGGACACAGGGTTATATGTATATATATATATTTATATATAATATATGTAAATATAAAAAACACGTTAGGTCGGGCATAATGTAATAAAAAATAAAAAAAAAGAGTAAAGGAATAGAGCTTGTTTGACTGTTCTGAGCGCTTAAAACTCACCCTGCGGGCCAGAGGGGTTCGAGTTGGAGTTGGGCTGCGAGGAGTTGGGTTGAGGGGGCTGCGGAGGCGGTTGGGTTCCTGGTGGTGGACCATTTTGTGCCATGTTCCACGAGTTCCAGGATCCCCCAGGTCCGCCACCCGCAGCCCCGCCAGTACCCGCCGTGGGCCCGTAGCCCCCTGAAGCGGCCGCCGGCCCACCTGCGATCATTAACCACACAATTTCGTGTCACCAACGACCACCGTCTCATCTTCTTTCCGCTTTTTTCATCATTTTTTTTTCTTTTTTTTATCTTATTATACCTGCCCTAATTAAGGGTATTCGCTTGTTATATCCACATCCACCGTTATTCACATTTCTTACAAAATCAAACTGTTCTGTCTATAGATCATAAGTAAAAAAAATGGTCCATATCACTCAGTAAACTCCTTTAACGTTTATACAAATAAATTGTTAATTCAAACTATTTATATCATTATCATTTAAAATCCTTACTTTGTTTTTACAAAAATAGTATCAAAATATTTCTAACTTCTGATCTTTATCTAGTAGTAAACTTATTTTACATTAATACTTGTAAATTAATTGTTTTGTGCACATTGCTCAGTTAAAAATTTATCAATACCTTCTTAATGAGGAGAATTCAAGATTGAAATATTAATTGATAATTACTTTGACGCTATTGAATGAAACAATTGAAGGTAAGAACGAAAGAGAACAAAAAAATAGAATATTGTATTCTGAAGGGATGTCAACAATTTGATTTCATGAATTAATAATATATAACTAATACGAAGACCCTTAACCACTTGTAACTAAACGTTTAACCCTGCTCTTTGCATTAAAAATCTCGTGTGGGATTAAAATTGAAAATTCCGTTCGTCAAACTTGAAACTAATTATGCGGGCATTTCATGAATGGCTAACTAGCAGAGCCTTGATTGGATCATTCAATTATAATTTACCAAGTCCGCGCTCGCGCTCTCTTTCTCAACTTTTCGATCAAATAATTAATGTCCTTTGATCCCCGAACGGCTGTAAGCCACTTGAAATGCCTCGCCTAACGTATTCGAAACTTTAGACGCATGTTCATTCATCCATTAACTTAGTTTCTCATTCCTGTCATATTGTTTAGTAGAACTAATGTCGGCAGAAATTTTATGCGAAATCGCACTTATATTTACCATACACTAATTGAGCCAATCTACATGAAGGGAAAAATGCACGAACATTTATCAATTTAATTCTTAAATGTAGATCTTATTTAATGATTCCTTGTAACTTTATATTACGCAATTGTACTCTTTACGTCCAATTTAAATGTATGTAAAAACAGCAGGTAGAAAGATGAATACAAATTGTAAATTTAATGGAATAACATGTTATCGTGATTACAAAATGTGTATAACGTTTATGTACATATGAGAATATATATATAAAAACTTTGAATTTTGAAACATGAATGTGAAAAGCGTGACGACAAATGGCACTTTCACCAGCCCTCTCACAAATGATATGATTTGAAACATATATATAGATATAATACTTATATGTATAGAATATACATATAAGTTAATGAGAGATTAAATGCAGTTTCTTGTAAAATTAAAAGTAAGATAGATCAATGATTTAAAAGTGTAATTATGATACTAATTAAAGATTATATCACAATGTTTTCGCAGAAAATCAGCTCATTTTTCTCTCCATGTAGAAATTCTTTTATCTTTAAGTATACCTACAATTTAAATTACATATATCAACAAAAATGAAATTCATTTTCTGAAAACTTTTATTTCATTCAGTTTGTTTTCGTGATAAAGATATATTACTTTATTGTTTCATAAAATAATTTTAGCCGATTACTCGTCATCCTATTTTTGAATGTCTGTAAATTCAATTTTTAAAACCTACGACGTGAATGTTTGAATGAAAGAAATATTTCGAGCAAAATTACTTCTTTTTTTCTACGCAATGTATTTACAGTAATCTAAAGGAACTAAGCTATATCGAGCAATTATTAATATTCCGTTAGTAAACAAAAAATTATTCAATTAAATGAATTTTCAAGCGAAAAAATGTTAGTAAATAAAAATAATTGATTGTGCTCGTGAAATGCAATTTTTCTTGTAGTAATTATTTTAACAGATTTGATATTAGATATATTTTTGTTATTCATATAGTAAGAGATGTTAGTTAGAAAAATATTTTTATAATGCGTCCCATATGCTGCAGATATTATTGGAATTTTCCAAAATATTTCTTTCAGATTTCATTATAATCAATCGTTCTTTATTTCTCTTCGTGAAGTGAGCTTGATCGCGTGTTGCTAAAGATATTTTACAACGCGAGGGCGTATACGATAAGTAAGTATATCAACAAAAGTATTTATGTGGCTGCTATTATTGAAACAAGTAACTGAGTCACAAGCACAGATAAACAACTATATCAACACTAGTGTTGATATACTTACTTGTATTTACGAACACTAGTGATAAAAATATTGATTGTAAAATAAGTCTAGGTGTCATTATAGCGAGGAATTTGATTCCCCAACATTTGACTGAAATACTGATAGATGATAATATTATGATAATAAATACATAAATAAATAATTGAATAAAAGTTGAAAAAAAGAAAAAAAGAATAATTAAATAAAAGAAAAAAAAAAGAAAAAGAAAAAAAAAAATAATTGAATAAAAAATTATAAATTGATTGTCATGAATGTTATGAATCAAAATAGGATGACGATCTATATTGAATAAGTTGAACTGGGAAATTTGTAAAGCTAATGCCAAGACAGCGAAAATTATGATGGGTATGATATTTTACAGTGATATTTGAACACAAGTAAAAGAGATGATAGCAAAACACTAAAAATTTTATACCATTATTAAAGTCTTAACAGAAGTTTCTTGGATCCTTCTCTTAAGAAGTAGAAAATATATATATATACAAGATGAACGAATTAACTTCATGTTATAAAAACGCTTTTGCATCATTTGTTGGATACATTAAAGTCATGAAAAAATAAATAGATCTCTCTCCAAGAGAAGGAACCTCGAAACCTTTGGCAAAATCTTAACTATGGCATTATTTAGTAGAGTTTCGTATTTTCTTTCCTCATTTTATCCTCCAAGAGGCATCCCTGCTTCATTTAATTAATATCTTTGCTTTTAATTAATTTGAAAACGCGAATTCTAACCATACTTCAAGCAGAATGGAAGAGGATAAGGATAGGAAGTTAATTACATTTAATAACAAAAGAAGTAACTATTCTCATCTTAATATTATAATAAATAGACTTCGATAATCGATGGTTTTGTCGTATCTATCCAAAATATTATCTATTATACTTTAAACAATATCCTTATTATCATCCGGTGTACTGCATTGTTCATTCTTTCTTAATTGTGGTATATTAACAATAATAATAATTACAATAATCATAAATCATAATCTGTAGACATACTGAATTAAATCAACTACAGATTACTTTGGTAATTTCTGCCGAGAGTGTTCATTTAATTGTAAAACTAGCACTAGAAAACTTTGTAGCTGAAAATTTGCTGTTCTTATAATAATCAAGGGCAAGAACTGAAACAATTGCAATTAAATGCAATGAACTTTCAATTTTGCCCTTGATAAGATGCCCAGTAAATTTTCATTCTGTTTTTACTTCTTTCACTGTTCCATGATTAAAAAGTTCGCGTGAAGTATGAGGGTAGGGTTATACAAGATGATATAAAGACGTGTCATATGAAATGATGGCTCCACATTTATTTGAGCATTAAAAAAATGTATAAATTTTAAGGTGTTAGTAATACGGATGGTGTTACAATTGATATTTATGTAATTATATACAGAAAACGCATTCCTATTACATATTAAAATACAGATCTAAATTACGAATCCTTAAATCATGTGACAACAAAATAAAATTTAGTGACGATCACTGAACGAATCCCATCCAATGATTTTATAGATCAAAATACAATTAATTAAATTAACAAAGTATCTTCAAATATACTTGAAAACGTATGACTATGACTTATTCCCAGAATATATTACTTGATATATTATCAGCTACTGTCAGCTGCTCCCTCTATTATTTACTCAATAACTTAGAACAGTTAAATTAAATGGATTCTTACGAGACTATGCGTTAGAACTTATTTGGTATTCAGTCTATCATAAACAATAAAAAAAATCTGTCATTTTATTAACAATTTAACATAATTTAAAAAATAACCCTAATTTGTTTTTCTTGTGTAGGATTCTTATATATTAAATCACAGCCTACAAGTAAAAACAATTTGATACATTCCACAAATTAACTACGTTCGAGATCATTTTACGTCATCCTTTTCACAATAGTCATTTAAACATTTATTTTTTAAAAGAACATAGTTAATGAGCAAATGTTTTAAATTATTTGCATAAATTATTTCAAACTTAAATTTAATAATTTAATTATCACCAAAAATAAAATTTTTGTCCGTAAAAAATTTGACACTGTCACGAATCAAAATTATCAACATAAAATACCATAGTTAACAATAATTAAAAATTGACACTTTTTTAACATTTGTTAAAATATAGAATTTTTCTTCACTGATAAAAGTTGATCCACTTTGGCATCAAATTTCTTAAAGAGTTTGTACAATAGTGCATTGAAATGTATCCGTTTAGTCGTCACTAAAATTTTATTTCCAACTCCCGTAATTGTTAATCAGACAATTACCATCACCGGCAGATTCACACCCAACACCAAAGATCTATTAAACATCATTGAAAATGCATCACATGATCTAAAATTTCTTGATTTGGTAAATCTATGTACTTCACATCACATTGGTTTGGGTATAAAGCTTACGCGTTTTAATGTTTAAATATCTCTCTTTCAACATCCTCCTTTATTATTGAGAAAAAAACAGAGGATCAAGTCAGCAAGTATTCTAGCAACGATGAGCAAATGTTAGTTAATAAAATCAATTGCAGTAAATCAATTGCAATTGTACATTCAAATGTAAATATCTCGTAATTAAACGTATACAAAATTTCAACAATTTTAAATCTCTGTATATACAAATTATATCTTACATTATAATTTACATATACAAATGTTATCATAACTCTAAGAGCGTTCAAAGATAGATATACACGCGCAACTTCGTAAAATACATTTAATCCTCTATTTTTTTAAAATAAAAAAAAAACAAGCTTTAGCAGAATACCCAAAGCAGCATGAACAATAGTAGAAACAATGTACCATTAATTTGTTCGTTTACAACAGGTTTTATGATAAATTACTTTTTTTCTTTTTTGCTTTCTTTTAAAATAGTTGTCCGAGAACTCTCTCGGCAAAATGCGTAGAATTCTTTTTGGAACAACTTGGAATGTCATGTTGTTTGTAACAATGACGAGTTGATTTATTGATAATTGTTTGTAGCGGGCAAAAATTGATAATCTAGAACAAATGGTTGTTGGGACTTACCATAACCACCATAACCACCGGTAGTTGCAGCTGTCGGCTGTGAGCCGTAGTTGCCCCATTGATGAGGCGGTGGTGGTGGAATAGGTTGCTGCTGAGGAGGTCCTGGTGGTGCGCCCCAGCCTTGAGTGTTGTATCCCTGGGTGCTGTAGCCAGCATAGCCGCCAGTCTGGGGACTGGTACCCCACCCTTGATATTGCTGGATTATGTTTCCTGGAGGTCCCATCGGACCCCCCATCATTGGGCCACCCATCTGCCCATTAGGTCCACCCATCGGACCCATATTTCCAGCCATTCCCATTGGTGGGCCACCTTGTTGAGGTGGTCCCCACTGGCCTTGATGGCCGTCATTCATCTTGTTCGATGTATCTCGCGGTTCAGCACGTTTAATTTCCACCTAAGATCATAGTTGGAAATATGACTTTATAATCAATCCTCGATTCCATCGCAACAAATGTTATTAAATTACAATGTCAAAAAACTGCTTCCAATTTGTTTAAATAATTATGAAAGAAAAGTACAAATGTGCGCAGGAACACACTTTTTATTTTACACAATTTAAAAATGTTTATGTTTTTTACTTATAGCTTCTAAAATTCTTGTAGGATAATGTTAAACGACTCGAAAAACATTTATTTTAAATAGTTAATGAATGAAAAAGCAGTACATAAAGACTTATACACTGTAAGCTGCCATTTTCGACATTCTCATTTTCGTTTTGCTCTCATTTTCGTCAGATTTTATTCCTCGATTTCGTCGGAAATGTTCCGTTTGTTTCGTTATTGAAACGCTATATCCGGTTCGCTGTTTAACCAATAATAACTGAATATCGATGGCGGGAAATTTAAACTTGCTTAATTTATCCTCTTAACAGCATGTCAAAGTGCTATATCCACGGAATTAGTGTATTTTCAATTTATCACAATATTATAGTATAATATTGGATTTGATGAGAACAGCGCACTGCAGATATGTACGTTTTCCCAATGCTTCTGCAGTGCGCTGTTCTCATCAAATCCAAAATTATACTATATTATTGTCATAAATTGAAAATACACTAATTCCGTGGATATAGCACTTTGACACGCTCTTAAGATGATTCTTCGTAAACCCAGTGCTATTGAAAAGCAGAACTGCCAACTTAAATGCTCTAACTGACAAATTCGCTTGTCCCACCTTCTATCCGGAATGGGTGTACATATAAAAAACGCCGTTCTGTACACAAGGTTAATTAGTGAACAGAATTAAACCAAAATTTGGCTTAATGTAATGTAAAAATGAGAGAATCGTTGGGTATATTTTATGTCTTAAAATTTAGCTTTAATTTTACAAACTTAAGAGCAAGTGCAAGGCCTGCAGTTACGGAGTTAGTGTTTTTTGTAATCAAAATTTAAATAATTTATATTTCATGACCTACGGACCAGAGGTGCTATTCTATAGACACGTGAGTATACTTTGATTCACAAAAATATATATATTGTTGAATATTCTAAACGTATTTTGGAAAGTGCTGCTTCCTTTCAAGCAGACGACAAAAAAATCGCACTTTCCAAAATACATTGAGAATATTAATCAGTACATATATTTTTGGGAATCAAATTATACTCCTGTGTCTATAGAATAGCGCTCTGGTCCGTAGATCATAAAACATAAATTAATTCAATTTTGATTACAAATGACACTAACTCCGTGACAGCAGACTTGATACATCGCCTTAATACATATATCGCGGTACAAAGAAAGACGTGACAGCAGACATTTCGAAAATGAGAGAGTTATATATATAATAAATTATTATTTCATACCTGCTTCCCATTAAGATTGATAAAGTGCTCCATAACACAACGATCAACAGCATCTTCGTCCTCAAAACTAAGAAAGCCAAATCCTGTTGTTCAAATAATAAACAGTTTATAAGAAAAAATGTTTACCACTATTCAAATGTATTTTAACACGTTGAAATGCCACAGGGGTCGCCACCAGTTACCGTTTTCCACCATATTGCTTAAAAACAAAAAGACCGAAGTACCAGACTATCACTACTCTGACAGATTACCTCCATTCACGTTGTACTCTTTTTCGTGGCAACCTGTAAGACTATAGTTGTGAACATCTGGTAATCATATACTCACATTTTCAACAGTATAATTCCCTTTCAAACCTTCCTTTATCTCTTAAAAGCATTCTTTTACTTTTAAAACCTTTCTTTTTCTCTTAAAACCTCCCTTTTTCCCTTAAAATCTGCCATTTCCCTTCCTCTCTCATAGTAGAGGTTAACCAAAAATAAGAAGAAACAAGATTTGCTGACATCCAACGTGTTAATATAACAAATGTAAGTTAATAAAAAATTATTTATTTCAGTGTTCAGATAAATAATACATTCATATTCACAGTATAAAACTATAAAAGTGAAGTTTACTGTAACAAATGGTCCATTTTAAAATTTTTTTCAATCAAATTAAACATAGTATATTCATAACCTTAAAGTGGCCAGATTATTTTAGGTAATTTTAAATGAATTAAAGTTAATAATTATAATAATTTATTTTCAAGTAAGATATTTGTATTATTTAACTGAACATGCAAACACGAATAAATTTATGTTAAAAAAATGTATAAATTGAAACTTCATATTTATATCTGAGTAACATACACGTGTATATTTTATTAAAAAGAAATATCATACTTTACTTTTAAATCTGATAATTGAAGAAAAAATGAATTAATTTAATATCTGATAATTATTTTTGCAATATTATAATAAAGTAGGAAATGATTATAAAGTAGCAATAGAAGAGTGCTATAAATTTAAAATATAAAAAGTTTATTAAAAATTAAAACTTTCAATATAGACATTAAAAAAAATATATGAATATATTATTATATAATTGATATTATATTTTTATTTAAAAACAATATATATAGGAGACAAAAAATTCTAAAGCAATATTTTCACAAATATATAATTTTTTAAACCATGAAGAGAAAATAAAATTATTTCTATAGCTATTATTGTGAATGTTTTCTTTTATTATCACAATGAAATGACTCAAGCAAAAGAATTCTATAAATATAGTACATTGTGTATCTAGTGTGTCATGGGATCTATTGCATACGAGTGTAATGGCTGCACGAGCGAAGCGAGTGCAGCTAATACACGAGTTTGCAAGTCCCCATGACACACGTGGTGCACATAGTACTTTTTGTCCGACCTACGGTGAAAACAAGTCCGTAGTGACTTTATTATTACGAACGAGAATACGTTCGGCATACGGAAAAGTAATGCGTCAAACGACCGTGTTCGCATGTTTTCAGATTGCGCATGCGCAAATATAGCCGTGTGCAACCTGCCTGTTTGCGCACGCTACGCATGCATGCAATGACGAGTTTTCACCGTAGGTCGGACAAAAAAACTTTTAAGCTTCAATTAAAAATGCGTAGATTGTTTAAAGTAGTATCGATGACATTCTGTTAACAATCTTTATTCAATTTTCACTAATAAATTTCTATTTAAATTATATATATTTTTGGCTATTATTGACATGAGTAGAAATTATAATTATTAAAGCCAAACAAATTTATGTGAGTGAGTTTTATGAAAACTAATCTAGCTGAGTTCATTGAGTTACACACGCTGTATTCATTTTATTTGATTTAATATGTATGTCCTTCTGCAAGTAAAATAAATTCTTACTAAATTAATTAAAAACTGCTAGATAAACTCATTTATCTACTAAAGCAAATACTTTTGTTTCCGTCTAGCTATTTCATTATACTTGTATAATTATATCAATTAAAGATAAAGGTGTACTTTTATGATAGAAATTCAAATACTATTTTCATGTATCCGTTTAAATATAAAAGCATACATATAATTATCAGAAATATAATTATGTTTGAGGAAATTTTAAGCACGCAATACATTTGCAGTAAGGCATACATATGTCTGTTCCAAACATATATTTCTTTGAATTGTAAGTATAATCTTGAAATAATATGCTTCTTAGTTAAATAATATTTTCCTTAATCATAATTTTTTTAATTAACTTTACGTATATCAAGGGAATAAAATAATTAAATGCAATATGAAAATTATTTTCTCACTTTATTATTTAAGAATTAGGATAAATGAAAATTAAATTCCATATTACATGCTATAATTGCAATACAAATAGAAATAATAAATACATTTAATATGTAATGTGTTAATACGTGCATATTTTTATGTATGAATACATTTTGATCGCATAATTATTGGAGTTTAAGCTCCGTTGCAATATCCGTACATTGCTCTAAATTTCATCTCGTGCGAATTATCTTAATCTACTTCAGTTAATTAAGACTACTTTTATAAATGGGTTATCGACACAATAGCTAATCAATGAAGCCTCCATCCGTACGAATTGAAAATTTTTTGTTCCTATTTTGGCACCGTTAATAACAACGCACCTGCGCTTTAATTTAATCATTCTCAAGATAATGGACGACTGGACAAAGTGTGCGCGGTTTATCGATTGCGAATCGTAATGTCATAAAATTTTGAAGTAAAAAAACCATAACCATAATCAATATTTGTGGTATCCCTTTTTATGTAATATCAATGAATCACTCTCAAAAGTTATTAGAAAATAAACTCTATAAAAGATAATGTTGAGTTATGAATTTAAATTGACATTAATACATTGAAAATATAACAAATATCTCTCTCACTCAGCTGGTCCAAGTTTATTTAATTTATTTATTTTTTAAGTACATTATTTACTAATTATATTAAATCGTTAATTCTTAAATTTAATTTAAAGATTTAAGTAGATTAAATCTCTTTTTTTGAACAAAAGACTGTTAATATAAAATTTATCTCAGCAGAAAATTCGGGATTAGTGGTTATTGTTTCGACGGACCTTCGGATTGGTCGGTGAATTATACCTATGACATTATAACACAGTTTCGATATAAATTTATATATGCAGAAGCTCATACCATATACTGATTGAACACACAAATTTCTATATTCATAATTCAAATAAAACGATGTGTAATTTCATTTGCTATCTATTTGGTGGCTTGTATTACAACGTTTTGGTGAATTCGGTCAATACCTTTAGTGTCTTTACACCAGTTATCATAATATCAATGCGTTGAATGAACATTAAGCACAATTGGAAATATCGAATAAATTCTATTCGAAATTATTGTGTTAATCAGTTATTTTCGAACAGTAATTCTTATTTTTACTTTTATGGAAAGGGAGTTTTGTTTTGATTCTCTCTGATTATTGATGAAAAACAAAAAATTTTAATTTTTTGCAATGACTGAAACGTTGTAATTTATATTTAAATGGACATATCATTTTATTTTGTTTTATTAAGAATATATTGTAGACTTGAAATCTATGACTGTAATATTTATTTAAATTAATTACTTATTAATAATTTAGTTAACATTAAACAGATCATAAATTTTAATAAATAAATTATTCAGCAAGGAAAGGAATTAATTATATCCACTAGTGATTAAATACTCTCTCAGTTTGAAGAATCGAAATTTAACATATTATAAATGCAAGTGTAAGTCCACGTAAAATAACTGAATATTCACCTATTGAAAATAAGAAAGGGATTTTAATTGTAAATAAGTGTTTATTCGCCCATGAAGGCAGCATAGTACTTATCGAAGATATGGAGATTTGCTTAGAAAAAGTTGAATATTTAATTACTTGGAAGAGATTTAAATTTATTGAAAATAATAAATGTAATAATTAAAACATTTAATTTTGGAAATAGTTTAAATTTTCACTAATTTTCACCATTTGACACCAACTTAATCATTCATTCGAGTTTTGTAGCTTAAATTGTACTAGAATGTTATTATTTGAGATTCTAATGAGGTTTTATGAAACAAAGTTTAAAGATACAAGAAGATCAAAGCAAAGTCTGGACTTAACGTTCTTGTAATTCATGCACGTTTAATAATTCTCTTAAGGGATATTAACTAAAGGAAACATAAGAATCAATTTTTGTACATCATTGATTATTTTGTTTAATTAATATTAATTTAATGAAATACAAGTACAAAATCAATTTGTTTATTTTACTACTATAATTTTTTTATTGCAATTTTGACCTCTTCATTGTTCAGCAAATTTTTACATACGAAAAATTTCTTATTACTTTATGCGTTGGAAACTTTTGGGGTCTTTTGCGAATTTGTCGATGCTAGCTCAACATTTCTACTAGAAATATCGTATCGATCGAATTCGTTTAACTTCTTCCGAAATTTTGATTGCACTTTGTTTGACCGTCAACGAAATTTTGATAAAACTTAAATATTGTTATAATCATCCGCACAGACAAATGTTACATTTAATGCACAGTTATATATATTATTTGTCACATTATATTGTCTTTTTTAATATCAAAATTACATTACGTGAAATATTTTAAAAAAAATGTAAAGCACAGCACAACGCGGTAATGGTTTTTATACTCTGTCTTTTTCGGTGACGTAAAATGAGCAGATTAAATAAAAATGAGAAATGCATTTAATAGAAGGAATCATAACAGACTGCAATACATTGTACTGTACTGAGAAAAAAGATCTACAGAAAATAGCAATCTTTCTAAAAAAATTTAATCAAATTTTAATTTTCTTTCTAAAAAATAAACAATTTAGTCAAAATGAGAGAATATTTAAATATGCACAATAAAAAAATGTTTACATGAAAGTACAATTTTGGTAGAAATTATAACTGGAATGAAATGATGTCTCTGTCTGGAATACATGTTGCCTAATCAGGCACTGTCTAGAGGCGCATTGAACTTTTTCATTCAGCGTGTAAATGCACGCAACAAAAATATTTTTCCAAAATCTTTAATCCTTTTTTTTCGTAAAATAAAAACTATTAAAATATAAATTGAAAATTACGAAAAAGAACTGCAGTTATTTCAGAATCAGTCAGTGACGTTCTACCTTAAAAACTTTTTACAATCAAAAAAAAAAAAAAAAAAAAAGGAAGAAAACAGGAAAATGTTAACGTTAAAGGATTAAACGCCCAAGAGTTACACTCAAACCAAACTAAATCTGCTACGGAATAGTGGCGACAAAAAGCGATAATCCGTGCAATTTTAATTCCAGATCTTTTTGAAACAAACGGTCAACTGATCCCGGGAACAATGTGCGATCACCAGTTTATCAGTTCACAACTCACGCCTCAACACGGACGTTTCTACTCACCGAGTTATCCGTCCTCCTACCCGAAGAACATCCGGTGCTCGTACCATTTCCGGGCAAGGTAAGTACATCGCGTCCGATCCAGCGCGCTCTTTTTTTTCTCTTTTTTTTCCCCCATCCCAGTTCTCCACCATTTCGTCGCAACTCCCGCGAGTTGGCGGAACACGATGCGGGCTACCCGTAGCCACGGCCTCTCGTAACCCAGAAATTCTGCAGCTTCCGCTTGGCTACAACTTCGCTCATTCCTCATCGCGTCTCCGCATTACAGTTAGCAGGCCGCAAACTTTAACATCGCGGCCTACGCAGCTAGATACGCGGAACCCGGAAGTGTCGCTTCCTCTTCCGCTTTCTGTCCCTTTTTTACCACCCTCCTCCACACCCCTGCCCCCTTTTCCCCCACCCTTCCCTTTCGTTCTCTGTTCTCTCTCTCTTTTCCCTTTTTCGGAGCGTTCCTTTTTCGTTTCCCTACATTTTTTACGCGCACTCTATCATGCACCGAGGGTTACAAAAGACTTTTCCACTTCATTGTAAAAGCGAGCTTTATTAATTCTTCGTATATTTAACAAGCAATTAAGCGACAGCAATGGAATATGGCCCTAATTAGGCACACGTTCTAAAGGCCCGAAAACGAGCGCGAGAATGGC
This sequence comes from Leptoteleia sp. ZL-2020, assembly GCA_022817305.1. Classification (NCBI taxonomy): domain Eukaryota; kingdom Metazoa; phylum Arthropoda; class Insecta; order Hymenoptera; family Scelionidae; genus Leptoteleia; species Leptoteleia sp. ZL-2020. Next base: position 5,718 of record JABFPN010000084.1, on the reverse strand, counting down.
ATACGACGAATTCGAATGAGCGCGCCTAATTATCCTGCGTTTCGACGGCAATGAGAAATATTAAACTATTCAGATGTTTTTCCCTATAAAGACGCTCAATTAACACTGGCGATAAGTGGTTTCCCATGCTCCGTTATTATCGCGCCTCTGTTGAAACTTTTTTTTCTTTTTTTTTGTCACTCCTCGTTTGTTTATAACAATGTTTAAACTAAATGATTGTTTCGGGACGTTAAGTGGGAATATTTTAAACACCTCGTAATATAACATACCTTTGATATTTATACTGAGAGAAAAAAATATCAATTTTTAATGAAAAGTTTACTACTTTGGTATTTTATACACTCAGAAAAAAATATACTTACATTAGGAAAACTGTACAAAGAAAATTGTCCTATTATAACTAATAGAAGATCGATTAAAAATAAGAATATTCAGTTAGTATACAATAAATTTAAGTTTTTATATTAAAAGGAAATTAATTTTATAATAAATCTTATCTCAGATAATACTAACCAGATTTCTGTTTATTATAAGAATATGTCTATTTGTAAATATATAAGCCTAGTTGAGCTGTCATCGTCGCAGTATTGTTTCGGCCTGTGTTCCATCCGTTTTTACGTTCGATCAGTGTTGTTTAATTAATTATATTGTGTTTGCAAATTTCAAGATAAATTAGTGCTGTCAACAATTTAAGATATACATATTTTCATATGTAATGTGGGTATGTATATATGTATATATACTTACATGCAATTGTTAGGTTAAATTAAAAATAGTAATTATATGCAGTTTCATATAATTTAACAATCTGTTTACTAAATTTTAGTAAACTGTTTAATAATTGGTTTATGAACGGACAAAACATAAAATAAAATGTTTGCCAAAAATTAGAATTCAGTCTATTAAAATTTGCAATCCCTGGTTTCTTAATTGTTAATATTCTTTTCTCTCCGTGCAATTAAATATACATATAACTATTCTATAATAATTGTAATAATCAATCTGGCGGAGTAATAAATCACTCGCCAACATTCATTCTACGAAAATTAAAATTTGTCCAAACGCAAAGAATTAAATCAACAATGTAAAGTATCGCGCGCTCAAGATAAGCGTCCAAATATCCCGACCGGAAATGGTCGCATGAATCACATTTTATCGACGACGCAAGTCGGCACTGAAAACCCTGAAATATATTTTCAACGCAAAGACCGCGGATCGTCTAGTGGGGGAGGGGGGGGGTGGGTTAAATTTATAACACCGAAATAATTTTTCCAAATTGAAAGAAACCAATTCAACGTGGACTCATAACTAAGATACGTTTGTCCCCCATAAATTATTATACCGTTTCGTTTTGATATACGCGTTCGGCAAAGAACTTCGTTACGTTGAATAAAAGATGCATACTTGACCAACGTATAAAAATCACTCGATAGATCCATTAATTTGACATTGTTTTTTTGTTTTTTTCATTTCAGGTTAAAGGAGCGCATCCGAGTGCTGTTCGAGGAAATTTCATTGCAAAAAGGGGACTTAAGGTAAGTACTTTTTAATCATCGCTGTCAAAAAATTAATATTCATTTTGAATCAAACGATTCGGCCATAAATTAATCAAGCTTTTTCTCTTGTTGCACACTTCATCATAAGTCGAACTTTCGTAATCCAGCCTTGTTCGACAAGAATTGATTAAGGTCAAACGTCAGCTAAAATTTTAGATGAGAAAGTGGGATATCGCGGGATATAGAAGGATTCGGTGAATGATGCATGCCGATTTCCCTTCGATCTCCTCGCATTACTCCCTCACTTTCGAATTCGAATTTCGTTATCCGTTGCTGGAAGTAGGCGATATTAAAATATTATTTTTACAACGCAGATAAATCAGCGCGCGAGTGATATTGCAATTTTTTTTTCCTTCCATTTTTACGTGAAAATCGGCGATTAATTCAGTCGAGAACGACATTGTTATTTTGTTATAATTAGATATTACGGTGAATACGACAAAGTTAATATTGCACATCTTTGGGCTTTAAGTACTTTACTAATTTCCAATTTAAGATTATTTGATTAATCATTGTAACTTTATGTCTTCGGGTAAACGTTACACATAATTCTGAACGCCTCCTCCGTTGTTAAGTTAATGCAATATTTTTGTTTATTAATACGTTGAAACACTTCACTGTCTAAACTAATTACACGCAACTTTGCTTTAGTTCGTTACAAGCTTTGTGTCTGTTAATTAATGTAAGCTGTGTCTCTTTAGATAATCTTTGATTTTAAATATCGTCAGTTTATTGGTGCACGCGAAAACAACGAGAAAAATAAACTTTCAAACTGCCATTCTTATATATAAATGAATAAAAACTTTTAATTTTAGTATAGGAATATTTTTATTGTTAAGGAAAAAATAAAATTATTTCGTTTGAAAAGAAATTTTGGGGATGACATTTAAGGTACATCGTAAATTTTTTCATTATTAAAATCGTGGAAACATAAAAATTTGGAAATTATGTCTTTAAAAGAGATGTACACGCCACTGGTTTAAAATACAAATTATCTTATTACAATTTCCCAGGGAAACGGTTTTAGTCTGATTTAATTAAATTTGATCAGACTTGGAATGAATTCGTTCGTATTTGTAGGTACTATATTAAACATATTCAGACATAATCTAGTTTTATCTGTGGAAATGCTTTGTAAACGAATACTTATATTAAAACAAATTCACTTTCAAATAATATGAGAGTGGTTTATATAAATTTAAAATGGAGATAACGTTTTATCCAAATAATCTACTTATTCCAAAGCAAATATTTTCGAATCAAGTATTGTTTAATTTCTTGCATTTGTATTTTGATACGATGCATTTCATTTTCATTCCATGTCTTTTACATGAAAAGATTATATTTCTTTTGTAGGAATAGATCTCAGTTTAATATACGTTCACCATCGGGTTTTATCCGGAAAAAATTGATTAAAAATAATTAATAAAATTTGTCGAGATCTGTCCTTTTGTGATCTGATTTTATCAGAATAAATTGAATTAAGGCTAGGATATAATTAAATTTGTTGTCAGACCTAATAAAAACTGAGAAACTGATCTTACCAGATAAAATCTTTTATTCTAAATCTGAATGTTCAGAAAAATCAAAATTTGCATAATAATCAGTATGGAGATGGTTAAGATTTATAATCTTGAATAATTTGTTCTGAAATTTTGTACAATATTATTTCTTAATTTTATAAACAGTTTTTAAAATTTTGTTAAAAAGCTACACTTTTATAAACAAAATAATATCCAAAAAGAACCCATTTTTGGGGTAATATTTTGTACCTATATCTGAATATTTTTAAAAAGATTGTTCTTATCATACAGTTATTAAACATCTACATGAATTTTTTAGTATAGATTTTTTATATATATATTTTTATTTAAAAGTTATCTACTTTTAGCATTTGAACTTGAAATGAAGGAAAATAAGATAATGTTTTATTATTTCAATTGCAATAATTTTGCAAAACAACAAAATTTCATAATTTTCGTTCTTAAAATCCGTTTAAAAAATTCCACAATTTTTATTTTTCACGATGAATACATCCCAGTTATTAAGAAACTATCAGATTTAATGAAAACGTATTAACTAATTTCCGGTAATTCAACGAGTACACAATTTACTCCAATTTGCCAGGATAAATCAAGTTTTGAGATAAGCATTTCTTAAACAGAACTGTTAATCCGCGACAAGTTTCAAAGTATCATTTTAATTATAATGAAATGCTCCCATCTGTATACACTCATTTTTGTCTTGTCGATATTAATTAACATTTAAATGCGATTATATAATTAGCTCTACACTGGCAGCGTTAAAGGGATACCGTATAACAATTACGCCTTTCACTAACTCCATTTTAATTAAAAAATCAATGCCCCTCCGTCCGTAATTAAATCACTGCACATATTCCATAAGAATTCCGCGTGTGATTTAAAGCGCAGGGCATTTTTAACGATTGAGAAGCGGAGCTCGACGTAGACAGGTGAAATCTAATGAACCATTAAACTAATCAAACAAACTTATTCAAATATTTGCCAAACGGTGGTAATGGCGTTGGTGGATAACGGCGTCGCTGCTCGACGTTTGATATAGAACCACCTGAAACTGACTCCAACAGCTGGCGAACAATTGGCCAAAGTTCAGGAAGGAGCCCGGGTATCTATCCCCCCCCTACACCCCCCCCCCTGCTCCGGTTATCCCGGAGGTTTTTCGAAATCGAAAGTTCCCTCTCCGGATCGAGTGGAGCGTTACATTCTTTTCGTCGGTGGAATGCCGCGCGACATTAATGGCACTTCATTGCAACATTTGATGTGTCATGACGTATCATTTTTCTTGGGTTACTCCCGTTTGACCCATCGGTCTACACTTATCTCCGTTCCGCCGGCACATTCGACGCTCCCGTCCTCCTTGTTCGCCGAGAAAAATTGCTAGGACGCGAAAGCCAGGCGGTCAATAATGCGCCGTTGTTGTAGTGTGTGCGACGATATATTTTTCTCCTTTTTCTTTTCTCTTCCTTTTTTTTTTCTTCTTCCCTTTTTTGCTACCTTCTTTTTACGTTCTTCCATTCTTCTCCCTTCTCTCTTTTTTTTCCCCTTCTTTTTTTCTTTTTTTTTTTTGTTTGAGGCGACAATTTGATTAATATCGTTCTTAAGCCGTGATTGGCTTTGATTTTAAATTCGTTCGTATTTCTTTCGTAAAGAAAGAGAGAGAAGGAGAGAGTGAGTGAGAGAGAGTGAGAGAGAGAGAGGGGGGGGGGGAGCAAAGAGAGGGTAAAACGCGAAAATGTTAATTATCAAATTAATTTAATTTATTGCAGTGAACATTGAAAAGGATTTTTCGACTCCTCTAACCGGAAACAGTGTGCGTCAAGTTGGACGAGCAGCGCGGAAAATGTTGTCAAAGAGGTCGAAAAAATGATTTCCACGTTATTACAATTTTCAACATTATTGCAGTGGATTTTCATACACCCTCTCTTTTTTGCCTAGAGAGAAAAGTTGCGATGAAATTACCGTGCTTATAGAAACGCGTAAGGTATGTTTTTTTCCTTCTTTCTCTCTCTTTTTTTTTTCTTTTTTTTTCGCTCTCAGTGCTTATAACCCACCATACAAAAGAGATCGGATATCTCTTATCGATCTTTATTTTAATAAAGCGCATTACAAATTCTCCCAACAATCATAATTAATAACTCTCGTCCATGCCGGCAGACGTAGGAGGGGGTAAGGGAGGGGGGGGGGAAATGCATCTCCAACTTACGACGTCGAATTTCGTGATAAATTGAAAATGTTTGGTTATATATTAATTTAACGCTGAATCAGCGTCGAACGAAATAACTTTAGTCAAAGGTTAAAGCCGGGCGTGTGCACGGGGATATGTTGCGGCAACATTTCCAAGTTAAGTTTACATCGTCGTATTATTTTAACTTCAATTTTAGTTAATTCAGCATTGATCATTTCCCTTACACGTTCCGCCGTTGAACAACGGAACAAGTTCGCCGAGGAGCGGGCATAATTGCAGCTCAAATTGAGCCCACTCGCAAAGTCCATATTTATTTATTTCCCAATTTCGCAGGAAAGTGGTCGTGAAAACATGTGGACAATTAAAAAAAAAAAAAAAATGAAAAAAACGGAAAGGAAGTGAGGAAGAGAGGAAGAAAGGAGTGAGGGGAGGGGAT